>RJWH01003360.1:0-45875 GCA_004363575.1 Solenodon paradoxus | reverse complement strand
GCAAGTGTGTGAATAAAAACTCCTGTCTTCTGTCTACTCAGGATTATTACCTTCAATACTTCAGAACATGTGAGAGGTCTTTTTCGTTTTTTGCTACACTGAAAAGTCTATGATTCTCCACCTGTGAATCTAATCATTTAACTCAATTCTGATGCCATCTATCTAGAGATAGTATCTGAACCCTCAGGTTAATGACTTCTCCCCTCTAGACTCCATTTCAGACACCAACAGTAGTACGGATTACCAATTGTGCATCTCTCCTGTGTACTATAAATCAAAGATTCCCACCAACCCCTGCTCTAGTTCAATCACTTTATTAAATGGCTCATAGAATTTGGAAAAAATTTATCAGATTAGCAGCTTATTATAAAAGGCTACAAAACTCTGGAGAGGTTACTGAGCTTCCATACCCCCTCTAGGTTTGCCACCCTTCACGTGTTTACCATGCTGAAACTTCCCAGAACCCATTTTTAGGGTTTTTATACATGTTATTTTACCAATTCATTAAATCATTGATTGTTGATGATTAATTTAACCTTCAGCCCCTCTACTCTCCCTAGAAGATTTATTGAGGAATAGGGGGACGAGAGAGCAGACAATTTCAACCATCAATCTTGTAGTTGGTCCTGCCGCAATAACCAATGCCCATTCTGTGTTTATCTAAGAGCTTTCAAAATATCACCTCATTAAATTAAAATCTGGTGTGGTTGAAAGAGTTTTGATGAAGAACAAAAGACACCTTTATTCCTCATTACTGAGGAAATTCCATGGTTAATTATATTTCAGTTGTATTTCAGTTAAGATCTAGTGATATGTTATAAGTTGTAGAAAATGCAAAAAATTAGAAAATGAACATATTAAATGTAGTTTAAAAATTGGTTATTAGCCCTCATGTTAGAACCTTGTGTTTTGATGATAAGCAGATTGTACAAGTGGTTAGGAATGGACCACAAGACAGAGCAGGGAGCCCAGTACAGCACAGGAAAGGGAGTGATTCAAAAGAATGGAAGGAATATGGCTACCTGAGGAAGAAGAGAGCATTCCAGGCATACACCTAAAAATGAAGTTCCTTCAAGACACTGCACTTCATCATTTTTCAGATAATACACACCCTGTAGCTAGGGTTCCTCCTTCTATCCCATCTTCATTTGTAGATTTAGGGAATGTCTCCTGAAGTGAAAAAGGAAACTTTGGGAAGGCATCTACTTTGTTTATGGTTCATCTGAGCTATGTTGGTCTCAGTTCTTCTTAGGATTCTTAACCCTTACATAATATTCTCTATGGTAGATTCAAGTACTTCTATTAGGATCGTGGGAATGAAGTGGCATGGTATATTGGAAAGCTCATGCTATCTAGAGTTAATGCCTGTGCTAGAACTTCACCAGCTATGTGACACTGAGTAAAGGACATAATCTATTTAAGCCTCCTGCTTTCAGCTGTAAAATAATATCTGTTGATTGATATAATATACACAAAGCTCCTTTTAGGTTGCTCAGCAGATCTTAGCTTATTTCCTACAGGTAATTCCAGATGCTCTCAAGCAATAACTAATCTATTTAATTTTTTAAATTTGTGTTTACTAAGGAAAATAACTGCCTTAAAATATATTTATCTTTAACCAGAAAGTTCATTCAGCAGATGTTTTGAAAGTTCTGTTCCATTTCTAAAATTCTTGGTCTATGTCTTAAGTAAATAACCATGCTCTTTCTTCTTTATGTCTAATAATTATACTATTAAACTCAATACTTTTAAAAAGCAAAGTTAATAAATATCAGTGATTTGAACTCAAAACAAAAAGCATTGGATGTGTCATATTCATAAAAAAATCCCTGAAATAGTCTACAGTCATTCTAAATACAAAATAAATTACATTTGTAGTATATCATATTCTCTTTCATATGACCAGTTGCTAATGCTATATTACCTTCTTACTAAAACCTTATGGTTTTAGATGCTGCAAAATCTCTAATGCATCAACTTCAAAGCATTGATTTTTATAAAATTCCTCATTATACTTAGTTTTAAGAATTCTGCTTACATTTGACCTTAAACTAAAATTATTTCATCTTGAAATTAATCTTTAATAAATTCAATTTCTAAGAAATTCCCTTATCAATCTCAACCAGAATTGACAACAAAGCTATTTTAACTAATGAGTCTATAATAAGTAGTAAAACGGTAATATAAATACTTCACAAAATGCTCTTTAAAAGCAGAGTCCTATTATCATAGGCTCAGTTTCTTAACTACCTTTATAGACTAACACTTCCAAGGTATTTGTCTTGTATTGTCTGAAGTTATAACAAATGTGTGTAAATGTTAGTATGTGCTGCTCCCTGCTGGGGAAAGGCACACCCAGGCATTCATGAGTAGGCAGTATCTCATAACATTGTTTTCTCAACTCTTTAAAAGACAGATTTTAGAAATCAGAAATAACTTAGCATAAGTAGTCATATTTATGTTCATTCTAGGTTTATATCCCTAGACATTAAAACATTTCACAAAATATAGTCCACAAATACACTACACTCCAAATATCAGTAATTTGTGTCCTCTAACTTAGGAAAAAGGTTAAGGCAAATATAAAATAAAGACTAAAATAACCATTAAAAGGAGAATTATAGAGGTCTGGTTTATAGCATACCTTTATTGTTTTGTGATCTTCAGTGAGCTGCCTAAACATCAGCCTCAGTTTTATCATTTGTACATTATTATTAATAATGCTACTCCATAAAATTGCTGTTAAGATTTAAATTTCATGTATCAAGCACTTAACATGGTCTTTGAATAAAATATATGCTTAGCACACATCAAAGACTAATCATTGGATGAGTTAGTTAACATTTTTTGCAACTAAAATTTAAATTCTCCAAAAGTATTTCTCCTAATTCAGCATGTATCTAATAGAAAGATGTCTCCTTTCAAAGCTTTCACATTTGTCTTTTTTTGGTTTTATATGCTATCATTTCATCTGCTACTTTTCTTAACTAATGATTCTTTCTCTTTTAGAAGTCCTTTTCTTTTGTAATGACTTTTCCTCTGATTGCAAATATGTTTTCCTATTTTGAGCTATAACATTATCAGTCTTTCCTGTCAAAATCAAAATTGCTAAATATTACTCTGTATTAGCCACCTCACTGTCTCTTACTCTTTAAACCATTTTATATAGTTAATACTTTTTTCCACTTGCAAAGCTGTTCTCTGCAAGGTCACCAATGTTTAGTCTCTCTTTTTTTGCTACATTCAGAGTCATATCTCTACTCTTACTCTTCAAGAACTACTTATAGGATTGACACTTTTATTCCTCAGGTTTAGAACAATTTGAGCTTCCCATCAGCTGTTTAAATACAGACATAACCTTGAATCAGAACTGTGCCTCTTTCCTTTTTGCTAAGTACTGTTAATGTGCTTATTCTTATTTTTGTATTATCTTATCACTCATTATCCTTCTAAATGAATCTAAATGAATCTAAAGTCTACCACTCCCAGAGAAGTTTCATGACACATAACATAACAGAGCAATTCCACTCCTGTTTACATACTCAAGAGAAAATTTTTATCTGCACAAAACTTGTAAATAAATGTTCATAAGGCATTATTCATTAGACCAAAAAGTGTAAACAACCCAAATGTCTATCAATTAATGATCAAATAATTAAAATATGATAAATAATGCTTCTTTGTATGGACATAACAAAAAAGAAGTGAAGTATTGATACAACAACATGGATGAGCCTGATAACATTATTCAGTGAAAATTAATAACGAATTCACATAGAATATTATTTCACATCTATATGAAATATTCAGACTAGCAAATCTATGGAGAAAGAATGTAGATTAAAAGTTGATCAGAGCTGGAGGGTAGGAGAGAATAGGAATGCTGATTGATACGTATACAAAATTTCTTAAAGGAAAGAAGAAATTGCTCCACAATCAGATTGCATTAGTGTTTATACAGTTTTATGAATATACAGAAATACTGAATTTTATACTTGCTAAAGGGATGAATTATATGGTATATGAATTGCATCTCAGTAAAGCTATTAAATAAAATTGATACACAAATTACTGATAAGCATCCAAGTAACATTTAGAAGCTTTTCTTTCCTTAAAATAAAACATTTTCATTTTGAAAGTGTTTCTACATAATATTCACTTTCATTTCCAGACCTTAACTTTTGATTTCCAAATCTTCCTGTGTTTTATATAAATATTTGTTATCTAATCAGGCAGCCTTTGAACATACAGAACCTAGAGAGATTCTAAATTTATTTACTTTTTCTTAGAAGAGCAAAAACTAGAAATTAACTAATTGCAGATTTATTTCATCCTTAATGTGGAACTGTGCATACTACTTCTTTTAACCTGCAATGACACTTCACAGCCTATAACCTTGAACTTTGCTTATAGAAAATATAGACAAATGGACATAAGTTTTAGGTGCTATGACGATATATATGATTTCTATATGATAGAACATCTGTGTCTCTATTTGTTGAGGTATAGATGACACCAAGGACAGATTATTTTTAGCTTGTGGATTCCAGGTATGCCCTCGAAAACTTGTGTCTAAGGAAGAAATGTCAGTTTTCAGTTTTGTTTTCATTTTTTTTCAATACCATGTATAACCTTTCTCTCGCCATTCTTTTATTCCTAAAATAAAATTTGAGTAAGTGACAGTTTTTTTTTAGAGTGAACGATCTGTCAAATACACAGAAAAACTGCTCAACATCAAACTTAGCTTGATTTTAGTATTTTTAAGTAAGCACTCAGTATCAACCAATAATAGAAGACAGATTTAGGATTTTTTCTTAATGGCACATATTTTTATAAGAATATACAGAGATTATTTTCTAGCAACAGAATCTACAGAAATATGGAAAGTGATGAACAAATCCCAGTCTTAGTCTAATCTGATCAGAAATAAATATTAACCATCTTCTGTAACATACATTCAAAGATTGAAACACAGAGAAAGTGGAAAGTAATAAAAGATAAACTTAGCAGACAGAATAACTAAATGATGCTTTTTTAAATAGATAAAACCATATCACCAGATACATATGACATTTCAGTATAATAACTAAGAGCTCTTTTTGCCCTAACTTGATTGGTGATGTTAACAGTTTTAATTAAATTTCTATCTCTTTCATATGGTTGAATACTTTGTTGTTTTTAAAAGTAACTTTGAGGGGACAAATTGTATACTAAAGGAAGAACTGAAATGGTAGTGAATTATATACAAATGTGCAGTTATTATGAGGCACATTTCGAATGTACATAATACAATGTTCTCTCAGTAAAATTAACTCAAAATAAATAAAAGCACATTTCTGAGGCTAATTCTTACAACCCTCAGACCTAAAAATTATTTTATCTTTCCTTCTCACTCAGATGTTTCTTGATATTTAATGAGTAACTTATTTATAACATATTATATATAGCAAAGTATTTTTATGGCTTCTAAACATTTTTGTATGCTTTATTTCAGCTTCCCTCTACAAATTTCCAAATCCTGGATAGAGCAAATACTATTACATATAATTCCTAAATGAAAGAATTGAGATTTATAAAACTAGATTAAGTTGTCTAAAATGTTATTAATAACATGATCAAGCATGTTATCAGCCATTTTAACCCTAAACTTGAGTAATCTTTTCAAAATTTTAATTCTGATTTTACTTAATAAAAATATTTTCTTTTTTCATATCAGCGGGATAATACATATGCATTAGAATATTCATACAATATAAAAATATAGAGTAAAAGCTAAGAAACTCTGAATATGAAATTCTAGTTCTAACTACTCTTAAGTATTTGGTGTCTTCTTTCATTTTCTCCCCTTAATAATACATGTACCAGGATTTTATCAAAATAGGCTGATGCAACATCTTAGTCAGCTTGTGTTTCTACAACAAATACCATAGACTGGGAGGTTTAGACAACAAAAATTTATTTCTCACATCTCAATGGTGAAATCTAGGAGCAAAATTAGAACAAGGTAGTTTCATTCTTTTTTGGATTGCAGGCAGCCGCCATCTACTCTGCACTCAGATGACTCATGCTTGGCTGCCCAAGTGGCGGCAGTGTGAGAAGCAGAGAGAACAAGCTCTCTGATGTCTCTTATATGGGTGCTCATTCATAGGATCCCCGCCTTATCACTTCATAGAACCTTAACCCTCCCAACAGCCCCCTCAGGACACTGGATGTTATGTTCTCATATATTGAAGACCTGAGTCCACAAGAGAAGCAGAGGTAAAGGGAAAGCTAAACACTGTCCTGATGCCTTTCCACGGTACTTGAGTGAACAATTATAAAATAGCCATCTTAGTCTACATTCTGACTTCTACAGGACAATATTGAAGTTTCCCGATGACCAATTCATAAATATACACTTATCATCTTTCAGATGTCCTTCCAGTCTGTCCCTTCACTATATTTCAGAGCATCTTCCCTTGTGACACTTCTGTTTGTTCTGTCTCTGGTTTCAAATATCTTTGGTATGGACAAACCAATGTAGACATCAACAGCTCACACAAACTCATTATCTTATTTTCTCAAGTCTGTTTGCCACATCCTTTTCCATTACTGAACACCAAACAAAAAAGGAAAGCTAAATATGAAATTCAAAAATTACACAGATCTGTTTATTCTTTTCTCTTGAAAAGGACATTATACCAGTATAATCCCAGACTTTGAAAGAACATATCTTAAGAAAATTGCTCATCTGTCTGATTCGGAGTTTATTCTGATTGAGATTATTCTTGAATTCCAAAACAAATTCACAAAGAAATATACGCCAACTAAAATACTTACATTGACATAGTCATACATAATGCTTTTCAATTTCTATTAAAATAAAAATGTTTTTCTTTCCACTAAGTGAAGTAGTTTGTAAAGTCATTTTCTGTGTAGTCTGAAACATTAATTCTAATGGGAATTTTTTTTTAAGGAAAGGTGCAGACAGGAATGAAGGGGAGAAGAGGCAGGCTGGCAGGAAGAGTAAGGAAAAAGCAGTATTTCCTTTATTATATTTAGTTGCTCATCTTGGTTGTTTCCCCTGCACCCCAGCCCACGCAACACCCCAACAGCACCAGCCTGCCAGTTCCGCAGATTCACCACCACCTCAGGATGCAAACCCAGGTCCTTGGGATATAGACATGCATGCATTGTATCTGCCAGGCTTAATCACTAAACCACCAGGACAGACTCATGGAGTTTTTAATGCTGCTATTAATAATTTTTCACTCTCAACCTCATGCCATTGCTTTGCCAGACCTTATCAGAACATTAAGTGTTTGCCCGTTTCACTGAATTCGTATTTCAACCTTGATATGTTAGTTTTCTGTTATCTTGATTTATATTTTATTTTTTATTACATTTGATTATTTGTGAAATTATTATTTTGTTTATTGTCATAGTTTTAGAATTTTGATATTTAATATTTAATTTTTAATTCATTCTCTATTCATTCTATAATCCTACCTTCTTAAACGCGTATAACATTTTGAGATATCTTGTATATTTACATTTAATAAACTTTTTATTTTAGCATACTCTTGTATTGTACCTAATTTTATATCCTATTTTATGACTAATTTTTTTATTTTCAATTCTTCCCTTTTTAAATCACATATTACCTCTTATTCTTTTTTATTTGTCCATACTTTATTTTTTTTCTCAGTTTTAAACTCTGTCTGAATTCCATTTATTAATTTATTTCAGTGTTCCATATTTACTTTTCTTCTAACTTTTGTAAATAGATTTTTGTCATGTCATAATAATAATGACCATAAAAATAATGGCATATGGATACAATTCACACTACAAGTGAAGGAGCTGTGAAGTCTTCTCTGACTGGATTATCCATGCAACTAAACTACAGCTCTACATCTCTAAATGGAGATCAAAACCTTTAACAGAAGGCTTTCTACGCAGCCCCAAGGGGTTATTTTTCATAAAGGAAATTATTCTCTCAATGCAGATGTTACACTTGAAGAATTGCTTTGGATGTCATATGTCCAGCTCTTTATAGGATGATCTTGTGTTGGTTGTTTGCTTGTTTAAACCTGTTCTGTGATAAGCATAAACCTGAGATTTCGGGACAATGTGAAAACACCCTGCTTTAACTAAGAAGCTGTTGTTTGAATAATGAAGGTTCAGGTTGTACAGCTCATCTCCAGATATGGTTACATTAGAAGCCACAACTTCAACATGTATGTTTTATGAGGACACAATTCAGTTCATAGCAACTATATAATCCACTTAGTATTGTCATCATAATTTGAAGAGTAGAAAGCACGTTTCCAGGGAACATAAGGTTGCTGAAATCTAGGCATAATACACACAGCATATTCTTTTCTTTAATTAGAACAGTTACATAACATTAGCATGAGAAAATATTAAATTATGGCATGCTCTGGTGGCCTAGCAGTTTGGTACAATGAGCATAGTGTATATACTTGTGAAAGTCCCCAGGTTCAAGACCCAGGCTGGGGCGAACTGACAAGAAGTGTTTCTTCCTCCTGTCTCTTTTTGCCCACCTGACTTTTCACCTTCATTCCTTCCTGCACATTTCCACGAAAAAAATTCACTTACAAGAACTAAAATATTTGTTTTCAAACTATGTGAAAAAACAGATTGTGGGGGTAGGACTATCTTTTATGTTGAAATGTTTACCTTTAAGGAATCTACTTAAAACACATATTGAGAAAATGTCTTTATTCTTTAATAATAATTGCAATAAGATCATTTTGTTTACAAGCCCTAACCAAAGACTGACAACCAGGAAGATAAGTTAAATGCCATGAAGAAGATACTAATCATTTATAAACTTATTTCCATTTTAATTAAGGTCTTTATGCTTAATGGTTAATTCATTAAGTGGTAACTGCACCTGCAAAGTCATACTAAATTCTAGATTTCCTTTGATGATTAATACTATTTTTTTAGATAACTGTTACATGAGGTAATCCTTACCTATCAACAGAGAAGCCAATATAAATAAATAATTAGGTCACCTAATATTTAGTCATTTCAAATATGTGAAACAATCTATCCATTATAAAATCTAATGTCTAGTTGATATAAAGAACTATGTAAGAAAATGTTCATAATATATATCAAACATGCATGAATTTTATGACCCAAAAGTCAAAATAAATGTCTTTGTAAGAAATTCAGGTCTTTCCAGTGTTAGTGTCTATGTCAGAGAAGATTTTGTATCAATACATTATCAGAGGACTTAATAATACAGAATTTAGACAGAATAGAGAATCATTATGTTCATGTTACCTATAAATAATGAGGTTTCTGAGAGAATTCATATGCCAAATTTTGAAGACAGGCATTTCACAAACTGAGAGGTATGATTTCACTACAATGAAAGAAGAATGATGTCAGAGAATCCAAATGCATTATCAAAATGAAGCACAAATTGCATAGGAAACATTTTCTCCTTAGAGGATAGGAAATAGTACCAGGGTTGACCTTTAACTGATCTTCTGCAGAGTTATAAGATTAGTTCAAAGCCTGATTGCATTACTTAGTTTCACACATACAAATACTTAAAAATAAAACAAAATAATTTTTTCTGAGACTTGTTCATAGTTTTTACATGGTTGATGTTTTCCCTTTGCATATCCTTACCTCTACATTACTGTATGTTATATTTAACTCTTTTTTCAAGAATTTGGAAAACATTTTACAAAATTATTTCTCTTGAACAACTTAACCTTAACTTCAATAATGACCTAGGCTGCAATTATTTGTGGAATTTTGCAGATTGGGCTTCATCGTATTTATACTCCATAGATCAAAGGATAGCTGTCTAAAAAAGTAATGCAACATAATTAGGAACAGGGTGCTAATTTTAGTTAGTTATTATTTAATCTTAAAAATGCAACTGTTTTATAACATGATGATTGCCTATTTTATAACTGAAAAATTAGCAAAACTGACATACTACTTAGATCTCTTGAAGAAATGTTTGATGACTTAAAAAGTTATTTGCCTAGCTACAAATGGCTAATACAACTGAACTTTACATTAAAAACAAATAGAACTGTACTCCACCAGTTTCTTCTGGAATCATAAGGCAGAACTTGAACTAATAATGGACACTTAGGATTATCTGACTAAGAAGCTCATTTGGGACTGAGACAAGCACTTCCTAATTCTAGTCTCCTGGGCCATCATTCAAATATATTATTATTCAAATAGCTAATGAGACAAGAAGAGCTCCAATGTAATTGACTTGTATTCTCTTGGGAAGTCAGCTCTGAGAGTAGATCTAAATAAATTCCCCAAGTGTATTTTAGACAGAAGCATTATAATTAATTTAACAGTCAGGCCCAAAACATCATGAGTGAAAGAATTATTGAATTCCTCATTGATCAGCCCTTATCTTCCAACGTCTCTGGAAAGTAAAACCAACTTTGACATTCTGAGATATATAAATATGTCATTTGAAATATAAAACATGTGCTTCTATATCTTTATATCTATAGAAAAAATTTATCTATCTCTAATTTTCAAAAAAATATGGTGCAAAGAAATAACAGTACCTATATATGGTCTAGCGTGGATCTGAATGTCAAAGAATTTCAGTTATATTTAAATTTTGATACTATTTGCATTATGTAAATAGACATTATTGTTATATTGCATGTACTCTGAGTTCTAAAAACTACTTTGTCTACAGATTTTTTAACTGAAAAAATTTAGTTAAACATGATTAGAATTCTTTTCAAACTATAAAATGAGAGTAAATATATTTAAAAATACATATGTATGTATACATACATATACATGTGTGTAAATGTTTATGTGTTAATCCACTATCACAAAAAGGAAAGAAAATGAGATAATATAGACGAGAAATTTCAACACACTTTAGAAGAGTAAGTTGTCACCGCCTTTTGAGAGTAGAGAAAACTACACCTGGACAACCTATAGAGGACTGTCCTAATGAAAAAAAAGCATAATATCTTCCTAAGATTGAGAGTGTAAAGTGTTGAAAAATGTAATATCACATATACAGCAAATACAAGATTTCTTTAAAGTCCACATAAATTGTAGTTAGTCTTAGATCTACCCCTCAAATGACTTTATTTCTCACTGAATCTAAAGAATCAAAGGTTTAGTTGTTGGGAGTAACTAAACCAGAGAGTTTCCAGACTAATATAGGAGACAGAGGAGAGAAGAAGGAGGCAAAAGACTAAGATAAGGGAATTTAATGGAATGAGGAAATTTTTATGTCCTATTTCTTCCTTCTCATATGAATTTCCACAGAATGAACATTTCCTGAACCTCTTCTACATGCATGAGAGCATAGATTCTTCTCTAGGAAAATGAAATGGTTTCAGAAATCATGATCCATAAATATCACAATTGGGTGATAAGCAAATAAAGATGTTATCTAGTGTGAAGCCCGAAAGTTAGCAAACACACATCATATATAGGTAGCTTCAAATTCAATCAAATATGTACATATAACCAAAGATCACCAGTAAATTGAGGAAATGCCTCCAATTAGAAAATTTTTTTAAAAAGTTCAACAAATAAACAGAAGAAAAGGAAATGGAGAAACCAGACCTAATACAAAAATTCTAAAATTAATATTATCAGTATTATAAAACAGGAAGAAAATATATCACAAATTACTAATATGACAGATTTTTTTAATTCGACAAAACTATCTGAAAAAATATAAGGAAAACTTCCTCCTATAAGCCACAGTCCTGCACACATACAGACACACAGAGAAACAACAACAAAAAGTATCATCACAGGAGAAAAAAGGTAAGAAAATTAGAGGATTATTCTAGGTGATCTAACATCCAACTAAGAGGAGCTTTAGAAGGGTAAATGAAGTTGAAATTATTATTTTCTAGTTTTGAAAAGTTTGTGATATGTTAATATTGCAAAATAAAATAACCTAAAATTTTGAAGCCTTTAAGCAATCATGATCATGTCTTCAGGGGTTAAGAAATTCAGACAAGAAACACTGAAAATGATTTATCTTTGTTTCAAAATTTCTGTGCCCTCACCTGGAAACATTCAATGGCATAGAGTAACCAAGTGATGGAGTACTAAAATAATTTGGAGTCATCTTAATCCATATATATTTGGTGAACTTTGCTGGTTTTCAGCTGTGACCTGAGCTAAATCATTTGTACTACTTCTGACCTCTTTGTGTGGTCTCATCTTCCTCATAAAATAGGAGTTATGAGGTAACCAAATTTCTTTCATGGTATCTCAAGCCAGCAGTATGATTGCTTAAGCAATGTGACCTAGAAGTATGATGTAGAATTTCTAAAGGTTTACAAGAGAAAGTAGAATACTTTGCCAATACCTACAAATTTCTAAGACTCAATTTTAACAGAGGTCAAGAAAATTAAATGGTAAAAAATATTTTCAATGAATGGTGCTGGGACAACTGTATAACCACAAGAAAAAAAATAAAGTTATAATCCTGTCTCACATCATATATGAAAATTAACTCATAATGGATCAAATACTTAAATGTAAGATGTAAGAGATTTTCTTACATTTTCTAAACTCTTAGAAGAAATCAAAGGTATAAATAGTTGTGAGCTTGCATTAGACAATGGTTTCTTACATATGGCATCTAAAGTACCAACAACCAAACAAAAAATAAATATTTTAACAAAATCAAAAACTTGCACGTCAAAAGAAACCATTATGAAACTGAAAAGATACCATAAAATGTAAGAGTATAATTGCAAATAATATATCTGACATAGTCCCTGTATCTAGCATATGTAACAAATTCTTACAGCTGAACAATGAGTAAATTTTAAACAAGAAATTAGGCAGATATTTCACCAAGAGACATATACAAATGGCCAATGAACAGATTAAAAAAGGTGTTCAGAATCATTAGTCACTACTCACTAGGGAAAAACAAATCAAAATCTCAATGTGACCCTTTTATATCCACCAGTATGGCCAGAATCTAACAACAGAAAAAATGCCTTGTCAAAGATATGAAGAAATCGGAATGCTTACACACTGCTGATGGAAATATAAAATGGTGTAGTCACTGTGAAAAAGTATGGTGATACTTCTACATTGATTTCCAGATGCCACCGCAATGTACTTCTAGTAGTGAGTGTATGTGTAATGTGAATTTCTATATATGCATACATATATGTATATATATACAAATACATATATATAATATACAAATGAGAATTGAAAATGATTGCTCATACAAACTTGTACATAGCAGCATTGTACTTAGCATTATTAGTAATTGTTAAAACATGGAAATAATCCAAATTTCATGAACTATTGGATAGCTTCAAAAACTGGTCTATCCATACAATGGAATATCATTCAACTAGAAAAAGAAAAGAAAATCATTGATATACACAGGGATGAACACTGAAAACATAAATGAAAGAAGTTGAACACAGAGGTTGTTAATTGTATGATTCCATTTATATGAAATGTCTAAAACAGATAAATCCAGAGACAGAAAGTAGATTAGTGATTGCCTGGAAATGATGAAAGGAAAAGGGGGATGCTTAATTTGTATGGGATTGGGGGTGGGGATTATGGCATGTATGCATCTATATTATCTCGTCAGTTGCCACAAGGGACTACTGGACCAATGCTGTGTTATTATTTAATATTTGAGTAGTGTGAAAATTAATATACAGGAACCCTATTTAAATGAGATTTCACACATGTTCAATCAGAAAACTTACAGGACAGACTAAGTCTTAGATTCCATATGGGAAGAGATGTTGCTACCCTACCCCAATGGAAGGAAGGAGAGTTTTCTTTTCCTTCAATAGCTAAGTTGACTGGGAAATGCAAAAAAGTCAATGAATAAGACATCTAAGTTGCTCATGCTTTTGACTAGGAAGGGTGCTGTCTCCCACTGTGTAATTCCAAATTGCCTTTTTGCTGTATCAGAATAAATTTATTTTGTTGGTGAAACAAGTTATTGCTTTTTCCTTAGATCAAAAGCACTATGAATGTTAAAACTATGTATATACTTGTTATTTTAAAATACACTAAAATATTTCTTATAATCATTTTAGTACTATAATTTTAATACTATGTGGTTGTTTGAGTTTTTTTTACAAAAACGCTTTATATGTAGCCCTAAATATTACTTATTGTGCAAAGTACTTTATTTTACATAATATAGGCAATTAGAGAATAATCCCCAGTGTGTGTTAATTATAGCATTTCAAAGAGTCTGAAATTTAATTAAAACACTTGCTAAGCCACAAATTTCTCAACTTTTCCTAACAATTATATGTTCAAGCACATATTGATTTACTAATATACTAAACCATCAGCTGTTAGAACTCGGGATACTGTCTATATAAATGAATACTGATTGACTCATGTGCTTAAAGAGTAAGCAGGTGAGCAAGATGACACAACCCACCACCACCAAGTAGAAGTGACCTACAAACTCAAACAGCAAACACATCAATGAGAATAGTGACTCCTACCTCCAGAACCAAGAGATGCCAGTGGTTCTGGCTTCTGCATGAGGGAGTGCCTGGTGAGTTCCCTGTTTCTCCTGGCCTACAACAGTAAGAGCCTAGAGCAGAATGAGGTCCTGCCTCTGTACTAGAGGAGTATCAACCACATACAACTACCACACCATTTCACAACCACCCACAGCAGTCACTACCTAGGAAGAGAGAGAGACAGAGACAGAGAGAGACAGAGAGACAGAGACAGAGAGAGACAGAGAGAAATAAAACTAAGTGCTATATACAAGGCATATAAAATCTAAATCCTCCCCAAAGCAAAACAAAAGTGGCTCAAAGAGATGGTCATACCAAGAGCTTCCCAGAGAATAAAACTAATGGTGCTGAATGAAACTAACAAATAGATAAAGATTTCTAAGCAACAATTATTAAAACAAACAAACAAACCTGAATTATCTCCAGGTGTCTCAACCAACAACCCGAAGGTATATAAAATCTCAGAAAATAAGTGATAGATAAAAGGACTACATCACCAAAGAGACTGAGACTATAAGGAAAGCTCAAACAGAACTTCTAAATCTATAAAAATAAATAAATAAATAAATAAATAAAAACAGTAAATTAAAAGATATAAAGTTCCATAAACAGTCTCAAACTTTAGGAGGAGCGAATTTCAGAAATTAAAAACAAAATACAGAGGTGCATCTCCCAGAAGAGGAGAGAGAAACAAGAATATAGATAAATGAAAACACCCTATGAGGAATATCAGTCATAATGAGAAGAGCAAAAATAAGGATATAGGTATCCCAGAGGAAAGGAAAAGGGAGAGGAAATAATTTAACTAAGTAATATAAAAGAACTGTTCATACCTGTCACAAAAACTAATGATATAAGTCCCAGAAGTCAAATGAACTAAATTCCTAAATACAGAAAGACCTATAACAAGACATAGCATAGTAAAACTAGCAAAAGCTTACAGAAAAACTCCTAGAATAAAGAGAAAAGGTAAAACAATTAGGACATCATCAGACTTCTCAGCAGAAACTATACAGGCCTGGAAAGAGTGAAACAACATATTCACAATACTAGAAGACAAAAACAAACAACCCATAATACTCTAGCCTACAAAATAATCATTCAAATTCAAATATGACAGAGGTTTTAACAATAAACAAAATTACTGAATTTTTAAAACATCAAAACTGCCTTTCAAGAAACATTGAAAAGAGTTCTGGAAAAATAAGGAAAAAGAAAACAAAGAAATATCAACCCTCCAATAATAGTGATATACAGTTAAATAGAATCAGAAACAAAGACAGGAGAATGCTAAATAGGGAAATATAAACATGGAATCTGTACATGTATGTAAGTATGATATGGTGTCAGTGCAGAAAAGACTATGATAAAGTGGTCAAGTTACAGACAAATAACATGATAGACACCAAACCTAATTCTAAAGTGACACATACATGGGGACAAAAAAATAAAGAGAACCAACTCCAAAAACCATATGAAGAAAACGAAATGGGAAAGTAGTAACAGAGATAAAAGAAACAAAACAAAGGATCAAATTACAGCCCACTTACAGAGCTCAAATTAAGCCTTACTATCATTAAACACTCTAAATGTGAATGGACAGAATTAATCAATCAAAAGAGAGAGTGACTGGCTGAATCAAAAACAGGATCAATCCATATTACACCTAGAGGAAATCTACATCCAATACAAAAACAATTCTATGAGGAAAGTGTATAGTAATAACAATCACATCAAAAATCAGAAGACATCCCAAATAAAATATCCAACCACACAACTGAAGGAAAAAGAATAACAATCAAAACCAGTAATCAGTGGAAGGAAGAATATAATAAAAATTAGAGCACAAATAAATAAGATAAAAAAATAAAAGACCATTCAAAATATCAGTGAAAGTGTTAGATTTAGAAAAATAAAACTGAGCCAGATTCACACACAAAAAAGAGAAAAACCTAATACCATGAATCAAAAATGAAAGAGGTGAGATTACAATAGACATCACAGAAATACAAAGGATCATAGGAGGCTATTAGGAGCACCTCTGTTCCAACAAATCAATCAATCTTGAAGAAATGGAGAGCTTTCTAGAATCCTATAACCTTCCAAAATTGAATCTTGATGCTAGCGATAGTTTGAACTGACCAATCACAAGCACAGACATTGAAGTGGTAATCAAAAGTCTCCCCTGAAAACCACAAGTCGAGGAACAGATATTTGATATTTTCATTTGCAAATTCTTCAAAATATTCAAGAAGAGCTAATTTCATTCTCCATAAACTCTTCAAAATTATCAAAGGAAAAACTCAAATGCATTGTAATTTTATTATCTTTATTCCAAAATCAAACAAGGACAGAACCAAAAAAGAAAATTAAAGATGGATATAACTGGTGAATATAGAAGCATGATCCTCAACAAAATCTTGGAAACTGATTTAAAGAGTACATTGAAAAAATTATACATCATGACCAAGTGGGATTAATTCCAGGAATGCAAGGAATGTTCAACATACACAAATCAAAAAGTGTATTATAATACACTACAACAATGAAGGAAAAGTAAAAAATCTTATGATCAAATCAATAGATACAGAAAAGCATTTGACAGTATTCAACACCAATTTCTGATAAAAACCATCATCACAATGGGAATAGAAGGCATAAAATATTTCAACATAATAAAATCTATATATGACAAATATACATTTACCATCAGGCTCAATGGCAAAACACAAAGTCTTTCCCTAAGATCTGGAATAGGACAAGGATGCCCACTTTCACCACTGCTATGCAACATCATTCTTGACTAGAGCAATAAGATAAAAACATTAAACACATTCAAATTGCAAAAAAAAGAAATATAGCTATCATTTGCAGATGGCCTAGGTTATGTCTAGAAAATTCTAAAGACTAGACAAAAAAACTACAAAAAGCAATAAATGACTACAGCAAAGTGGCGAGATATAAAATACATAAAAAGTCAGTAGCATTTCCATATACAAACAGTGAAGTAGAGAAAAGAGAAATCAAGTAATCTTTTTTACAATAGTACTAAAAAGAAGAAAATATCTGAGAATAAACTTAACAATGAAAAACTTATACGTTGACAACCACAAAACATTAATAAAAGAAATAGAAGAATATTCTGTCTTAATGAAGAGGAAAAATTAACAGTTGAAATGGCCATCCTGATCAAAGAAATTTCAATTTTAATATTAATTTAAATTTTATTTAATTAATTTAATTTTATTAATTTAAATATTAATATTTAACATAGTCTATCAAAATGTCAGCGATATTTTTCAAGGAAATTGAACAAACAATACTGAAATTTGTATGGAACCACAAAAGACCTTGAATAGCCAAAGTTATCCTCAGAAAAATGAAAATGGAGAAATCATGCTCTCTGACTTCAAACTATACTGCAGAGTGATAGTCATCAAAACAGTATGATATTGGTACAAAAACACACAGAGACCAGTAAAACAAAATTGAGAGCCCAAAAAGAAGACTACACATATAAGGGAAGTTAACATATAGAAAGGTGTTAAGACCACACAATAGAGGAAGGGAAGTCTACTTGGGCTGGGAAAATTGGACAACGTTGTTGAGAATAAAACTAGCTTACTCATTAGCACTATACACAAAAGTTAACTCAAAATGAATCAGAAACCTAGACATACGACCAGAAACCATGAAACACATAGAAGAAAATTTAGAAAAAAATATACCATGACATCAACTTCAAAGATGTCTTTGGGTAAGTGATACCTTTGGCAAAGAAAACTTAACAACTGGGACTACATCAAACTGAAAGTTTTGTGTACAGTGAAAGATACGACCACTAAAACAAAAAATAATTGAATGCAGGAAGGTATTTACATGACATATTTACGCACCATACATCAGACAAAAACTTAATCTCTAAAATATATAAACGGCCCATAAATCTCAAAAACCACAATAACAAAAAGTAAAACAATCCATTTGAAATGAGTAGAAGAACCTTTCTATAGAAGATACATAGATGACTTACAGACACATGAAAAAATACTCTACATAACTCATCATCAGAGAAATGCAAATGATAACCACAAACAGATATCAACTTACACTAGTGAGAATGGCCTATATCTAAGAACCTAGAAACTACAAGTTTGGAGAGGGTGTGGTGAAAAAGGAAACCTCCTATAATATTGGTGGTAATGCAATTTAGTGCAACCTCTTTGGAAAACCGTGTGGAGATTCCTCAAAAAATATAAAAATGAACTACTATTTCATACAGCAATCCTACTTCTAGGCTATATGCACAAAGAATACAAAAGCACTAACAAGGATAAAATATATGCATTCCTATGTTCATAGCAATACTTTGGCTACCAGGGAGGTGAGATGAGGAAGGGAATATGAAATGAAGGAGATAATGTGTTGGTGGTGGAAGGCACTGAAATTCTGTTGTTAAGGGTGGTGAAAAATACATAAAGACTGAGGTGCGAATTCAATAAGCTAAAAATTATATGCCAATAGCAATTTGCTTTTTCAGGCCATAATAAGAGTATTCATTACCCTCAATCCAAGGACTTTTCAGACACTAAAAAGAGCTAATCCCTTTAAATGTGGATAACCCTGGTACTATTTTCCATTTAATATGATGGAATTATCAAAGCAAATATCTATTATTTATAAATGTATGTAAGGATTTATTAGTACAACAGAGAAACAAATTGAATAGTCACAGAAACCCAACTGTTAAATCTGAATGCTTTCCAGGGGATAGGAATAATCTTAAAATCCATGAAGCTTTTCCATACCTGTAACAGATTGCTTATCCGATGACTTTCCTCACTTGCATTTCATTGTTAAACAGACATATTTCACTGTCAACTAAAAATTAGTGGTTTTATATTTGATTACATCCTGTTAATTACTTGTCTAGTTTTGTTGTTATTGTTTCCTTGTTTTTCAAGTCAGATAAAAGTTAATTTAAAAGAAAGTGAATCTGACTTTCATGTCCACTCCCTCTTTACTGAACTTTCTCTGAAAGAACATCGCAGAATCTGTTTAGCTGTAGAGGTCAGACATTGGCCCTAGAGCCTAGGTTTGTGACAAAGTACGTGTATTTACCTACTGAACTTCCAGATGGCACACAGAATAACAGGAAAATAAAAACTGTATACACCCACAATAATGCAAATAACAGAAAGGGAGGCTTTGACAGATAAGAATTTACAATGTTGCAGAAGACAGAGGCAGCAGGAAGAATGTTAGTTGATAAAGCAGAGATGAGGAAACCTTCACATAAACCCTTCTAAAAGAGGAGCAGAACTAGAAAGAATCCATAAAATGAAGTGGAGTTCCAGAGAAACTCAATACTCATGGAGCATAAATGGAAGAAACTGTAGATTGAGGACTTGGTGTTTAAAAGTTGAACTGAATTCTATAAGGAAATCTCTTTCCTCCAATAATACCTAAACACATGACATAAAATTACATGTTTAAGTCTAATCAGAAGTCATCAGAAACCTCTTTCCAATAAAGTGTTTGGGAAGAAGCAGAGAAGTTAGCACCATTATTAGAAGCTCCCTTCTAGGATTTAGCCATGCGCCATCAGAACTGTTGATTCTGTCAACTCCAAAATGAAGTTGTCAGTAAGTCCCAACTACTATCCAGAGCCTGAAGTCACACTTCATCATCATATGTGGACAGACAACCAAAGGTCGTAGGACATTTTTTAAAAGCTTTGCTATAATGAGTAGACAAACAGGGAAGAATGAATTGGAAAAGAATATATAATTTATGAAATAATGAATATATGAAATATTCTGATTAATAACTTCCTTATGGAATATGTTACATTTACAAACTACAAATAGAAAGCTGCAATGAATAGTATAGTGAGATTTTAGAACTTATATATATGAAAAATGGGAATAGTCAAGGAAATCTTCCGAAAAAAATAGGAACTAACTTAAAAAAAAGAGAAAAGGAGGCAGAGGATCAGTCCAATAAATCAAATCTTTAATTAATTAGAATTCAAAAGAATGGGAAAGGAAAATATAGAGGGGAAGAAATTATCAAAGGAACTCATGGAAATTTTCTAAAACTTGTACAGAGTCATGGATCTTCAAATACGAACAGGTACACAGGTGCTGAAAGAAGAATGACATATCTGGGTATATTACAGAAATTTTTTAGCATGAAGCACCCAATCCTTATCTTATTCTTCTGCATTTTTATAACACTTTCTTCAACTTTGTACATTTTCTTAAAAACTTCTACCTATCGCTGACCTCTCCTTGTCAGGATATTGGCCCAGGATTTGTTTCCAGACTCCCCTGCATACATGTTCCAAGTATGTACATGTCAGGTAGTCACTCTAGCCCACATCCTGCTTAACTAAACTTTGACACTGCATATTGCCTATTAATTGATTCTCTTCCTTTCACAATCTCTTAAGACCTCTTTCCACGCTAGCCCCAAATGATCTATTGTGGGGAAAGAGGAAATAGTGTTGTATTTCCTGAGAGGAGGGTTTTTTCAGTTTTTTAAAAAATGTATTTTTCTTAGAGGAAAAGTTCAGGCAGGAATGAGTGTGAACAGGAAGATAAGCAGGAAGAGAGAGGAAGAAGCACCATTTTATTTTACCTCCATTTTAGTTGTTCACACCAGTTGTTTCCCTCTGGACCTGGCACTCAAACTCAGGGATATGAGGCCTATGATCCTTCAGAGGCGATTAACCTAAACACTACTGCACCAGGGATCACCAGGTTTTTTTGTGTTTTTTTTTTTTAAATAAATTTTGCTGAAACAAAATCCAAGGTTAAGAGCAATGACTTGGAAAATTACAAACTGTGAAGATAGTGAAAAAAACTTCAGAGATATAAACCTAACTCTAAGGTACATATTTAATGTATTTCAAGAAAGGAATGAGATGTGGGATGATGGATATATCTTTAGTCATAAATTTCAGAGTCAGCAGATCTTATACGACCCTTGCAAAGATATTTTTATATTCCATAAAATTAGAGTGAGAACTCAGGATTATTTTCCCCCATCTCCAAGGAGAAATATCTTTTCTTTCTCCTTTTGGGAAGACAGAAGGAGCCATTTATGTTTTTCTCCTGTATATAAGAAAATCCATATTTCTGTTTCTCTTCTATAATAAATACTTTGAAATTTGCTTTATGCATGATATTATACTTAAATTCAAGATGCCCAGGGGTAAGGATTTTAGAGTATAGGGAATTACACAATTATTGTTTTCTTTATGAATGAATAATGATCATCCACATTTAATCCAGAAGATTCATGTGCATATTTAAGATTAAATATATGTGAACACTAAAAAACCCAATGTCTATTTTCCCCGACTCGACTAAATCTCAGTCCTCACAACAGCTCCAGAAAGTCAAAAATCACAACTCTCAAACGTTAGCCTTTGAAGGAGAGAGATACATTTTTCTATTTGCAATCTATAATGTAAACATAATGCACATCAGAATAAATGTGAGATAACCAAGAAGTAAATTAATGAGTTTAGTCACTCAACAAAAGATCCATAATATCAACCTATTTAGAGTTTTTTATTAATAACATTTAAATAAATATAAGGGAATGGCTAAAACTGGGAAATAACATTTCCAGCTGGATTTCAGGACACATCAAGACTAAAATAAATTAAATATTTTAAAAGTTGTCTTGTATTACCCTGTCTTCTAAGTAAAATGAGCAACTACTGTGGAAAAACAAAATATATCAAATATTTTAAATCTTTAACCAACCGTTGCTTTTGGTTTTGTTTTTGGAGGGGATTAGTGGTTAGGATTTGGACTCTGTGCTTTCAATTACTGCTTGGTGATCAACATGTCTAGGTTGATCATGCAGTTGAATAATTCAAATGTAACTTTTTTTGGATTATTAAGCCTACTTTATTAGAAAATGTTGCCACTCTAAAAGACCAATGGATATTTCTCCTTTAGAAAATGTATGCTCACAGTAGAAACTAATTATATGATTTACTAGGCAACTAGAAGCAATAAAATGGTTACATTACTGAGCTATCAAAATGAATGAATGAGATGCCTAATCTGCCTTTGTGTGATACTTGAATAGAATTAATTAATATTTGTATTTATTCTGAGTAGCTGATATGGACAAGAAAGATAATTTTTCAATTATTCCTTTGTTAAATTCAGTGCCAACTTGTCATATTTATATAAAAAATATGGTCTTATATTACAATTATAATTACAAAAAGTTCAGACAATATACCAAGAAAAAAAAATTAAAAGCAATCATAACTGTATATCAAGAGATTACCACTACTAGTGTTTTGTTTACTTGCCAGAGAGGCAATGTTGTAAATTAGGTGAGTAATATATGGCAAAGAGCATTTCCCTGGAATTAAACTCTCTGCTGAGTCCCAGATCTGTAAAATTCTATTTCAGCCTCTTTCCCTCATGTTTTACTGTCTGCAATTTTTATTTTATTTTTACAAATTTCAGAATTGTTTCATTCAGTTGTTAGACTCATTTTAACCTTGGGCATTTTCCCAAAAATTGGAAATAGCAATAACATACTAACATGCTTAATAACATGCTTTTAATTGGGATAGATTATAAAGTTATTATAGAATCCTCAAATTAAAAAGTAAATATTGAATTTTTAAGCCGTCACTGTCTGCTGCAGAATAGTTAAAAGAAAAGTTTACATTTTTAATTTTAATATATTATGAAATATAGTATCCTTTCAATGTTTCCAACTAATGGGCTTAAATATACCATGGAGTATTTATAATTTATGGATGTCCCTTATTTGATTTAATAATTCTACTATTATTAGCTATTTGGGTTTGTTTGAATATTTTAATATAATAATTATTCTATTAATATGCTTGCTTTAGGTCTTTATGAAAAAAGATTTATAAATATTTGATAGTATAATCTGTAAAACCTTAATCATATTTATCTAAAATTCTATAAAACATATCTCAAATTCTTAAAACACTGAAACATTTACGTCTTTCATGTAAAAAAGAAGACTAATATTTATAGCAAAATAGTTTTAGGAGAGATAAGACTCAAAATGCTTCATATTCTGTTACCTTCAAATACATTATTGTATATGCACATACCATTAATAATTTACTGATACGTTAAAATATTGAATCTAAATTATGTAGAAAATGATTAATGATTCAATTTTATGATAACTTCATTCTTCTTGTAACTATTACTCCAGTGAGGGAAGAAAAGAACCTCAGTGGGTCATTAGGTATATTATAGCCAGTTATTCAATTTTTATTCTTTTGGAATATTTTATTCAAATGCTATATAGTTCTTATGTATATCAATGATCTACCCAGAATGTCAACATTTCCCACATCTTTCTCTATCATATCCATCTAACCAGTAAAATGTCTATTTTCATCATTCAAGACAATTTCCTTTTTGTCTTTTATTCCATGCAACCACATTCTTATTCTCAAGAATATTTTGTCTTTCTTTCTGATTCACCTTACCATATTAATCTAATCATGCAGCATAGTAAACTACCTCCCTTAAATTTAAGGAGCAGGATTGCTAGGGAATAGTTACATATATTATCCTGGCATTTAACAACTTACGTCTTTGTATACCTGACACCCAGGACAGTTGCTGGCTAAGCAGTAAAAGAATGAATGAACAAATCATTAGAAGGCATTTAATAAAGATTATTAATTTCTTTTGCCCTTTTAATTTCAAGTTTTAAGATTTTACTATGTAGAGAATATCATTTAAGATATAAGAAAGGAATGTAAAATGGTGATTGGCAATCTTACAAGAAAGGTATTTTTAAAACTTCATTCTTGGCACAGAGAAAATTGAGATCACAGTCTGTCACCAACCCAAACATAATTTTTATGGGTGTGAACAAAATATATTTTGTGGGGACCATTTTAGAAAGAAATAAATCATCCTGATACCTTAAATGGAAATAGAAAATTCCCTGTGCTATCACCATATTTCAAGGTTATCCACAAAAATGTTTTTAGATGTATTGCATGTGTTAGAGGTATTTTTACTTATAAGGTTACCCCAGTGATAATTTCACACAGTGTAATTCAAAAACTACTTTCTAAAACAAATTCAATCAGGGGAAGCCTAGAAAATACTAAAGCAAACAAAACAGAGTATTTATATCCCTGGTGAATACATGTTTTAATTCAATTTTAGTGAAACAATGCTTTTGAAAGAAAAAAAAGCTATACAAATAGGGTTTCACCTTAGAAAAAGTCATGAAGAAGTTCAAGGTGAATGTGAAGGCAGTGTCCCTTTTTTTTTCCTACTCACATCCCTTCCTTTGTGCTCTATAGACTTCTTCTCCATTTATGTCAAGATGTCTTTGATGATTATGCTAGACCCTTGTTTTCACTTTGGTAGGGAATTTCTGAAGAAGCACGGTTATCAAGATCTAAAAGATGTTCATCTTTAATTGCAAAATTTCACTGGAGTCTGGCAGCAGTAGATGTTGGCATCTATTTGGAGAGGGCTTCATTCTTATTCTACTTGAACCAAATTCTGAAGCTTCCCAGAATAATCCTAGGCTACATTATAGATTGACTCTTTCTATATTAAATGCTATTTCCTTCTCTTTTTTTAACTGACTGGAACAGGGGTAGAGAAAAACAAACTGAATTGGAAAAAGATTAACATGTAATATTGTTTAGATTTTCTAGAAAACTATTAACTTATTGAAGGAAGAATGCATTATAACATTATACAGGTAAGGTATATGTCATTGTAAATCAGCATCTGTATATAAGAGATTTAAGTTCATCACTTCCATTTCAGAAAAACTTCTACTGCAAGTAAATCTAGTGCATCTCCATTCTACAGTTGAGCCTACTGAGACCAAAATTATTACGTAAAGTCAATTAACTGAAAGACCTAGATCTGGAATATATATAACTGACTTCAAAAGTCTGTGTATTTAGTCTAACAAAATAGGGGAATGTGGGAGGGCTTCAAAGGGAATAGCAAATAAAACCTCAGTTAATATTGAAAATGTTCTTATCTACACTGCACCACAACTCTTGCACACAGCTGCAAAAGCTTAAGCAAAGAAATAAGTCACATAGGACTAATTCCATTCTAAGAATTCCCCACAGTGTTGAAAGTCTTCTTTGATAGGCAAACAGCAGGAATTCCTGATAACATGCAAGAACAGAACCTTTTAAAGATAGTCATCAAACAAGAGTAAAAATTTTAAAGGACGCAAACAATCAGATTTAACCTAAGCCTAGGGAGGAGACACTTTGAAGACACAGCTTAGAAATAAGATATCTTCCACTATAACAATATTTCCACACCGCCCTCTTACATTTACATTAATTATATACACCCTTTGCATGATCAGGAAAGTATGAAATAATCTGAATTTTATAGAAGTGAAAGAAGGACCAAATACTCAAAAACAATTTTATGTTTAAAACTTCAATTTCCTTGGATAATTGCATTTTATTTTTTTGCATTTGCATTCAATTTTACTTTCCTATTCTTAAAAAGTCATTAGCCAAAATTAACAAATCATTCTAAACCTATCTAAAAAATTCCTTGGAATTCTGAAAAAGAACTTAGGTGAAGTAAGTGAATAAAAATATCTTTAGTTCATGCTGAACCGAAAGTTTCATTCCAAAGAATACTAATTATAGGATTCAACATATAGTACATATTTGTATGTAAATTAATGTTATCATAAATTTCAATTGAGGCAAAGTTTTCCATATGCAATATACTGAAATGCCTGCCAATTTTGGTTATGCAAAATACTCTGTGGGAGGCAAAGTATATTAATATGTGTATACTAAAATTAATAGAGCTTTAGAGACTGCAAGGAACATCAATATTTTCAGCCACCAGATGGCAGAACTAAAGCCATAAAACCTTAAAATCTAGATTCAGATTATACTCAGAAAAATATAACTGCAGTTCCCATCTTGATTTTATTTTTAGTTTAACAGACAAAAATACATTAGCACAAAATCCTGCTGTGTGTTAAGGAAAAAAAAATTATTAACAACAACTTTCTATTTAAATGGGCTGCCAACTCACTATTTTTTCATCAATTAGATATGGAGCCATTTAAAAGAATCATTTTAAAACAAGTTAGAACCTAATATGGAAAATAAAATAATTTCTCATCCAATCAGCATCTCCTTTCGAGAGACATTTTAAATCAATGTCACCTGTTTCCAATCATGCATACTCTCCATATTTTACTTCATGTTTTTTTGCTCATTTTTAAAAACTGACTATCTATGCATCTCTGAACAGTTAGGTTTGGTTATGTCATTTTGTCATAGATATTGTATTTTATCTTGGGATCTCTAGTATTACAATAGAGGTATAAATTTGATTTGTCACAATATTATTAAAAGTACTAGGTAGTTGTGAAATAATAGCAATAAAATAATAAGAATTAAAAAATATAACAATATAGCAGAAATAACCATGTAGCATATATGTATATGAATATACATAAATATATAAATATATCAATATATATTTATATAGGATTATACAAACTGGTTCTAGGAGTCTGGAATTCTTCATTCTACAGGGATGTAAATATTGTGACTTATAATATTTCTCTTAATTCTATACAAGGTATGCCATGAAAGAGATTACTTAAAGATCAAATTATATGGTTTCTATAGATCTAATATTTTATCATCCTTAGATTAGTTAAAATTTTAAATATCTTCAAGGTAACATTTATTAATGTAAGTTATTAATAGTAATAATACTGAGTACATACTGGGTGCTAGAAAGATTTCCAAATACTTTAAATGAATTAAAATTTTATAACAACCTAAGTGCAATGAATATTCCTGCTTTACATTTTCGGAATAATAATAATAATAATAATGTTCCCACATAGCTCAGAAAACATATAGGTGTGCCCTGATTTGTGCCCAGATCTCGTCTGCCCTAACCATTGTTCCATTCACCTGAACTGCACTGTTTAAAACAAAAAAAGTCCTACAATAATTTATTCCTGTTTATATTGCCCTTTATTTGACAAATATTTCGAGTGCCTACTTGATATCAAAGACTGAATATTCATCGAAAAAATTCAAAATGAACCTCGCCCTAGTAGGCGTACTGTCTGTCAGGGAAGAGAGTCATGATTATTAAGAAAATTGTCTTTTTAGGTGCTGTGACAGTTAGGTGTAAGGAATAAGAGCAAAAAGAGATACATTTTAATAATTAATTTTGTTAGCTATCTTCTGGCAGGTGGCAGGAAGTGTTGTAGGTCAAGGGAGAAAATATATATACATGAATGGAAAAACGAATGAGTCAGGCATAAATGAAGAAATACCAGGTGCTCATTTTCTAGGAGCTTAAGCTTAAAAATGGTGCACCATAATTTTACATATTGATCAAAACAAATTTAATGACACTTAAGGACTGTATATTTCACTATCTATAAATAATCTCAGTTAAAAAGTAACAAGTTTGGAGAGTCAGGAAGAGGCCACATCATAGTTCGCTTTTCATGATATAATAAGTATTCGTTTTACCATGTGTATGTTGGGAAACTTCCAAAGAAGTTTAAGCAAGAAAATCACAAGAACCAAACTATGTTCTAGGAAATCATTGTGGTAGTAGTTAGAAATGAAATGGAATATCAGAAGGCTTAAGATAAGCTGACCACATAGAAGTTACTGCAGCAGTAAGCAAAAGATGATTAAGGCTGGACTAAGTTGCAAATGAAATAAAGAATAAGAAATGAGCTTGTAGCTATTCAGAAATGCAATGTACTGGCCTGTTACAGAGATGTTATCTAGTACTAGACCAAGAGGTAGAATCACTGGGACCAGAGGGAAGGTGGTGAGGGAGATAATAGAGAGGGTATATTTGTTACCATGATTCATTATCTGCTTCTCTGTACATGGTAGGATGTGAAAGTCATCAGTCATCTCTAGTGAGAAAATCATGACCATGCAGGGAGACAATTTGAGAAGCTATAGAACAATAGCTTCAGAGAATAAAAAAGTAAATTGACAGATAAAATGACATCCACTTTCAACAGGGAGTTTAGGGATGAAATAGTGATAGTCACATAGAAAATTCAAAGGAGAGCATACTGTTAATTGGAATTGGGAGAGAAATAGTAAAGAATTATCAGAGTAGTTTATTTCATGACACATCTGATAATAAAAATATAAACACTAAATCTTGATCTAAAGATTAAATAACTTAGTCAATAACTGTACCTATATGTAAAAGAGGATAGGGAGATAGAGTATGAATGAGGAAATGATGATAAGTGAGTAGTAAAGGTAAGTTCTTCTCTTCATCTCTATAAAGTTAATAATAAAAATTTGAAACTGAAAAATCAAGGAAAATCTAAATATATATATTACCTAGAAAGATGAGGGAAAGTTTCAAAAGAAATAACTAAGAATTAAAAGTTTACCTCCAGAACATGAGATGGTACTTGGTGTTTTGGGGAGGACTGAATTTTGGTAGAACTATTTACATTTTTAAGGTGTATCCATGTATCACTTTAATAAAAATATTAATTTTCAAAAGAATCAGGCAAAGTAGTGGTTTGGAAGCCACTTGGAGGTGCCGTCTTTGCTTTGAGACCTTTAGCACAAGGTGTGTCTAAGGAGTGACCTACACTATGTGGGCATCAGAGGAGCTGGGGGAATCAAGAGGACAATGAGTCTTGGTTTATGTAAAAAGGTGTATAGTGCTTGAGGATCTAGAAACGTTTATTCAAAGGATTTTGAAGATACCAGAGTATGAAATAAATAGAAAAATTTGGAAAGATGATTCACATAACTGTATGGAAATTAAAAGTAGTTATTTTAAAAAATGATAAAAATGAACAATTTTAGACAAAGGAGTGATCAGTGGAGAAAATTAAGTTCAGGAAGTAAATTCGATATTGATCTCAGATACATTTTTAAACCTAACGCCTTAACAAGAAAATCTTTAAGGTTTTATGACCCATTTATGATTCTATCCTTGAATGGAAAGACTGATTATTACTAAAGACAAAGGAAGATTATGGAAAATATATTATGTTTTTAAAGATCATACAGGTTTTCTTTTCTTCTTCGAAGGTGGTAGCGTTAATTGAACAGTCCAAAAATATGATAAATGACTTAGAAGTGCTCCTGAACCTTTTTGTCCTAAAATGTACATACAAGTTAATGATTTAACAGAATTAATCCACACCTTGAAGACAGAATAATATTATATTCAAATGTATTTTTAGAATCATATTTCCTTAACTCAGAAAACCTTGTATCTAGCAAGCTCAGCCTACAGCAAAGGTCAGCAAAGAAATAGCTTTGCTTCAGGGTAATCATGAATTTGCTCAGTGAAGCCTAGCAGAACACTCTTCACGGAAACACACATTTATATGTTGACTGCGGGGTTTTTTTGTTGTTGTTTCTTGTTTTCTTTCTGACCTTTACATAATTCATTCAAGAAAGGAATAGCTCCAAAGAAGGCCAGTTCCAATCTGCACAGCTTGGAATACATACTTAAATGTTTCTTTGTGAAGAACTGATACCTGTCCTAATTGTTAAACTGTAGGTCTCACCTTTTCCCTGATATCACATCATTTAGGGATTTTAAGAATCGTAAAACTGTGAGTAGAGAGATCCTTACCCTACTCCAAGAATGTTTCCCTCTTTGTGATGTGATTCCACTTCTGAATTATTAGTTGCTATAAAATTTATTATTTAATAAAACAAAATAAGACTTAATTTTTTAAACTGAATCTGTAATTTGAAAACTTTCAGAAATATTTTCACAATAAAATTTCATTCTTCCTTCTGTCCTCTGTTCTGTTCATTCTAAAGAAAATCAATTACCTAAATATGACATGGTGACCTAAGTTCCATTCCTACCTTATTCTCCTAAGCAAAATCTCCTAAATTATTTTTCAAACCAAGTGTAACTACCTTGAATTGCCTCTCGGAGTAATGAAAAATTACTGGCTCAAAAGTAATAGCTATCTTACATTGTCCTTACCACAAAAAAATGAGTGTTTCCTTCTTCCTTCTTTAGTTGTAGCCTCATGTTTTCCCTCTATCCTATTTCTACTGCATTGGTTTCCTGAATGAGAAAGGCATGGGGAGGCATCACCTGCAGGACTAGTTAATACACAGATCACCAAGCCCTACCCACAGAGTTCCCAGTTGGTAGGTAAGATATGACATTTATAACAAGTTTTCAAATAATGGAGATACTGCAGTGAAGAATCACACTTTGAGAACCTCTTACCTAATATTTCATATCTATTACAAGTAATATTTTTACAAGTATTAGTCACGTGCCTGATACATCTCCTAAGTGATATGTAATGACCATTTTACACATCATGACACAGAGACTGAGGCATTAAATAATACACTGAAGGTTATAGAAACAAGAGGTATAATCTGGATTCAAAGTAAACTCAGAAATTATCCTAAATAACTACTATTTGATAGACACATCACGAAATATAAAGGCCATTTCTGTTAAAAAAAAAAAAACAACTGATGTAGATGACAAATTAATGTTTTCTTCTCAACTCTTCTTATCCTGGCTCCTCATTTGAAGCTAAAGACCACTAGCATTGTCTCCTCCGATTAATGAGAATTTATCAGCTCAAAAAATATTAACTAAGAAATTAGGAGATTTCTTTTGGAAAGAAATTTCCAAAAATGTGAGAATATTATTTTATTATTATTTTTAACCTAAATAGTTCTCATTCAGGGCAGCAAACTCTGCAAAAAGAGTGAAAACAAAAGTTTGAATGTAATTCTAGTTGAAGATAGTTTCCAGTAATCTATGTAATTAAATCAGTCAGGACATGAACACAAGATTATCAATAATTAATGTAATTCACCTGAAGACAGACTGAAATTAAACATTGTATGATTACTGCTCTATAAGTACACACCAACAAGAAAAAGACTTCTGAATGAGTACAACAGGTCAGAAGTAGTTAAAAAAACATTTCTCCCACTTCCCTTACAAGGATTAACAAGTTAAACATTATGAGCAGATTGGAGCATTACTGAAGATAAACTAAATGACTGATATATTACTTTGCTTATTTTTCGAAAAATAAAGTCTTGTGTCAGGTAAAAATTCATTTTAAATACCATTTTACTGTCAAGTCATACTGATTGAATTTAATGAATACATTTTTGAGATATTTAATAGAGCAAGTATAATATATGAGGAAAAATTTAATGATATTTTGAATTTTATTAAGATAAAAATATTGATCAGGGAAGTGTTGGAGAAAAATTGGTTTTCCAGTATGTAGATTGTATTTGGGATATCTATGAGTAGCATACATAGAATAAAATAGATGTTTAAACCTTAATAGAGACATTAGGGATTTAAAGGGAAAATAAAATAAGCAGGCTTTTGTGGATCTTTGGACTTTTTTATTTAAATTGAATAAAATATTCCAATTGTCTGCAAGCTGTCCAGGAAGCAGGACATGTGTCTTATTCATTATATATCTTCAGTGTCTAGCCCACTACCACAGTGTGCACACTGATTTTTTTCTAAGTACAAATAAAAGTAAAAAATGAGCTCAAGGTTTTAAAACTGGTAACTGGGAGAAAAACCGTGGGGTTTGTGAACATGTAAGAAAGTCAGGGAGACAGATTTATTTGGAGTGAAAATATAGGTAGTTTGGATATTGGACCAGTCTAACTGAACAATGCTGTAAGTATGTATCTTATGAAAGGAAAATGACTAGAAAAGAATATATAAGAGGAAGGAAAAGGAGGACTTGGAAAGAAAGCAGTGAAAGAACTGCCACAGATAAAAAGAGAAAAGAACCACATATATAGATGCAAGAGAGGAGAAAGTTTCACACAGAGACATCTATTCTTCTCAGCAATCATAAAATTGATCTGTGATTATATTTTAGGCCACTTGCCAAGAAACTGATGCTATTAAAACTGCATCAGAACAAATAAGTAATTTTAATTACTACAATATAATTAAATCATTTCATTTCTTTGGCTTAAAAAACTTTCCATATTTGTGTCTGCAAGATTTTTGAACAGAATTATCCAATCAGAGTCCTTTATAAACTTAATAAAGATAGATCAAGGAAAAGGTAATGATATTCAATATCAACACTTCTATTAAATATTATATTCAGGTATATGGTCAAAACAGTAAAACAAAAATAAATAAGTGTCAGAATAAAAGAACTGATACTCTTTCCAAGAAATGTTATTGACTATATTAAAAAGAAAAAAAAAATAGACAAATTAGAGAGCTCAACAAGCTTGCTGGTTATTAAAAAAAAAAAATCAATACACTATTTTCTATTAATGAGAAAAGTAAGAGAATATGAGTTTGGAGGGAGCATAACTGCCATTCCTGAAGTATGTCAAGTGCATAGTGATTTCCCTCCAAAAGCACAGAATGGAAAGAACCTGAGTAGAGACTATCATTACAGCAGTGGAGAATAAGGACAAAAACTACTTTAACCAAATAACTCAGGTCAAATGCTATGAATCATTGACCTAGTTATTACTCTTGATAAGGTTTGATAAAAATGATTCTTTACCTTTGTGATCTTCATCTCCCAAATCCATAACCTCAATCTAATGAGAAAATATATCAGAAAAATTCCATATGAAGAAGTCTATAAAATACCTAAAGAGTAACTCATCCTCAAAACAATAAGTGTGAATGCAAATTGATGCAACCATTTTAGAAAACAGTATGGAGATTCCTCAAAAAATGAAAATAAGAATTCCATATGATTTGCTACCCCGCATCTTGATATTTATTTTCAAAAACACTAATGTGCGGAGATATATGCTCCTCTGTGTTTATTGCAGCATAATTTACAACAACCAAGAGCTGGAAACAACCTAAATATCCATAGACAGATGAGTGGTAAAGAAGATATACATATATCTTATACATATACATGTATCTATACATGTATATACATATATACACACACATATATATATCTCTTATATACACACACATATATATATTTATACACACACATACACACACAATGGACTACTATTCTGTTAAAAAATAGATGAAATCCTGCCATTTTCAACAACATGGATGGACCTAGAGGGAATTATACTTAGTGAGAGAAGTTAAAAAAAGATATTGTATTTCATTCATATGTGATACATAGAGACACTAAACAGGTGAACCAAAACAAAAAATCTTCTAAAGAATAAAATTAGAGGTTACCAGAGGTGAAGGGGGGCAAATTGAGTAGAATGTATCAATTATATGATGGATAGAATTAGATGGAATGTCATTTGTAAATTTGTTTTAATTTACAATGATGAACACCTTAAACCTATTTAATGCAATCTTCTGTCAAAATTAAAAAATAAGTATATAAAATGTAAAAAATAAAAAATAGAATAAAAAAGATGAAATTGTCAGCCAAAAGGAACCTAAAGAGACATGAAAGCCAAATGTAACATCATGTCCTGGATAGGATCTTGGAATAGAAAAAAGGTATAGGCAAAAACTAAGAAAATCTGAATTAAGTATGTACGCTAATATTACAATTTCAGCATCAGTGTATTAATTATAAATGTGTCATACTAAAATAACAATAGGGGGACTAGTGGGGGTGAGTTATATGGAAAGTATAAAGTCTACTCAATCTTATATAAATATAAATCTATTCTAAAATAGTAGTCTATTTGTTTTAAAATGTAATTTTTCAAAAGATGTTATTTGAAACATTTTTAAATGTAAATATATAAAAATTTTAAAACAATTGCAAGATTTATAGTTATATATAATCAATCCATGGGAAGACAATAAAAAAATAGAAAATATACTAAGATACTACGAATTCAGTCTCAGTATTGAAGGAATATCATTGTTTCCCAATCTGATTAATGTTAACCAATATTCCAAATTATTTTTGTGGAATTTTAAATACTAAGTAAAAATATGTCTGGAATATGAAGATACAGAAGTAGGTATTATACTCTTGTAAAGATCAAAATGTGAGAATTAGATTACCAAATATGAAGAAGTCTTATAAAATTTTAATAATGAAGATAATCAGGTATTAGGAGGGAATAAGCCAATTAAATATTTATTTCCCCAACAAAAAGTCCACACGTTTGGAAATTTGACTTATGATAGAATTGGCTTTATAGTCAGTGACAAAATGATAGAGTTTTCAATAAATGATACTGAGGCTACTGTTAGGAAACAGAACTCTTCCTTCCCATCATATACAAAATTTATATCAGATTTAATGGTGAAATGTAATCTATAAAATTCTTAAAAGATGCTTTAGAAGATTGTCTTTAGGATGTCAGTTCGGGAATGTTATCTTAAATAAGTCACAAAAAGTTACACATGACAAGAAAATGATTAATAAAATTGCATGGTATCTAAGGACACCATAAAGGAAAACACAAATCAAAAATGGGAGTAGATGGGAGAGTATCCAAAATAAATTCAAAATTTTATTAAAAACACACAACTCAATAGAAAAATGGCAAAAGCCATGAAGAGGCCCTTTGCAAAAGAATCAAATAGCAAAAAAACATGATTCATGCTCAATCGCAGAATTAGGGAACTAAAATTACCACAAAATACATTTTCATGCTACAGTAATGGCAAATATAAAAGTCTTATAAGATCAAATGTTGGCAAGAGGAAGCAAATGGAACTTTTATAAAATGACGTAAGTGCCAATTGCTTTAAGCATTTTGTAAAACAAATTGACAGCTTCTAACAAAGCTGAATCTCTATCACTCAATTCTACATGTGAGCATTTACCCCAAAGAACTCTAGTACATGTTCATTTAGATAAAATATGCACAATATAGTGCATGTTTATGGAAGCAATTTAAATGTACAATACCAAAATTTTAAAGTGTGGCATATTCATACTTGTACTGTCAAGATTTCCTACTTCTTTCACATACGTCATGATTAAGAATACCAAAATTTTAAAGTGTGGCATATTCATACTTGTACTGTCAAGATTTCCTACTTCTTTCACATACGTCATGATTAAGCCTTAGCTTCAAAGTGCTCTGTGATGATTGCCAAAAAGGGATTCCTCTACCTTTCATCTAAAGGCAAGAAATTGCACATCCTGGCTAGCACATTAAAAAAAAAAAATTCAAAATGGCAAAAAAAATTATCGGCTATATGAGAATTTAATGGTACTTGCTAGTATCAGTAAATAATGGAATAGCAATGGTTTCCCATATGAAGAGTTGCAGTTTCAATTCAGCATGAGTGTATAAGTAATTACTATTGTAAACAACATTCTTTAAGGACCTATAATGCTGCTCTACCAAAAGCACTTAGAGCTGAATTTTGAACAATATAAATGTTTCAGAGTACTTATAATTATCAGTGAGGTATAGGGTAAAAATGAAGGGATATCATTAGGCAGAAATTAATAAAGATTATAGATTTTAACTTCTATTTAATGCATGGTTCTTCAAAGATACAAAACATATAGGGTATTATATGGGCCCTGTTTCATGATTTATGATTCATGTAATGGCTGCTCTTGTTGAACCCATTGACTTGGCAAGAATGTAGCATCATTGCAGCTTCACAACAGCATAAAAAATCATTGCTCATGTCTTAGGAGTATTGTATTATGGAACAAGTGAATATATTTCTAGACCATAATGCTGCATTTCAATGTCATTTGAAAATCCAGCTTATGACACCACAAAGCTGAAAGCTAAAGGAAAACAATATGCTGAGTTTCCTAGAGGAATATGGCAACATCAAAAATTATAGAATACGTATTATTGTCAGTAATATGTCTTGCTATTGTCACAAGTAATACATTAGCATGGCCTCGATTTTGACAGTAAATCTCAAGCAAAGGTATCTTTTCTTCAGTATCCAGTTCAATATCAAAGAGAGAAGCAGAAAAGTTTGTTCCTTATAGATACCCATCATACTGAAATCACAGAAACACATGCCTTTTCCACTTGAAAGAATAATTCCTGGAGTTCTTTATAAAGGCAATTCTCTTACCTAAGTTGGAAATTAGGAATCTCCGCCTCTTGTCTTAGATGTGCTACATTTGGAGAAGTCACTTCACTTCCCTTAGCCTGCTTCAGTCTTCTGAACTATAAAATGGGAAGAATGGCATGTCCGGATGGAGCAGCAATTGGGAACAGTCCACATACATCCCAAGAACCCAGGTTCACCTCCAGGGGCAACAGAAAGCAACCAGAATGACCAACTAAATAAAATGGAGAACAAATGTTTCTTCCTCCTATCTCTTCCTGCCTGCTTATCTGCTCCCCAGTCATTCCTGCCTACACCTTTCCTTAAAAAAAAAAAAAAAAAAAGGAAAAATGAATTCTTCCCAAACTGGCTTCTAGAAGCATCTGTAATGTTTTAATATCTTTGAAAGCCTGGAGAGCTATTCCTTTCCAAAAAAATGTCCCCAGGTGATGCTGATCCACAGATAGATTTATAATGTGCTGCATGTAAAAGGTCCTTTTTGACTCTAATTCAATAAAATATACTTGTTGGTGAAGATTAAAAATTCAGAGCTTACTCATGTTAGAATTGTAGAAGACTTTGATTGTGTTAAATTAACCTGAACATTGAAATTATGCTGAAGAGAATTTTGTTTAAATCTAGTTATATTCGGTACTACTTTATGACTCAAGCTCTTTATTAGTATTCTGTACTATAGTTATACAGATAGGGCCAATTATGGCCTTTATGATATAATTCAATGAACATGTAGACTAAGTAAAAATGATGCATATATACTATTTATAGAATTATTCTTAGCTATAGACATTTTATGTAAACTATGTTTACATGAACATTTCCTAAGACATGAAATTCTCAATGACTACCCAGTTTTTATCAAAGTGACTTTTCCATGCCCCTATCCTAATCCATATAAATTTTCTTCACATCTTATCTTCACATTTTTAACCTGACCAACTACCTATACAGAGTTATTTAGCTAAAATAAACTGATGCAATAGGAAACTGCTTGTCTAAGAGTATTTTGAGAATACTTAATAAGCCTTTCTCATCAATGATATTGATAGTAATTAGACCTTGAGCCAATTATCTACTGAGACCTGTTCTAGTTAATTATCAAAAGTGACTCATTCATTGAATTCTCCTAAAAGCAGTGTCATTTCACATAGGCTTTAACATTCTTACATAATGTAACTTCTACACCATCCTCTTTTTTCTTTCTATTCTTCCAGGATCGTTCCTGACAACTCTGGTTTCTGCTGGATTTTTTAGATGTGGATCACGCATCCATAACAACTGGGAGACCCCATTAACTTCCCGCCAAAGACTGACAAGAATTTATGCATAGTCAAAAGTAAATAGAAAGGTAATGGAAACATCTGACATACATTGTTCTTGGTTCCTTTATTCCAGGATAGCAGAGCAGTAAATAGTTATGTTGAAAGCCTACTTTTCCTTTGTGTAAAATGTAAGCCTACAAGATCAATACAGTTTCTTAAAAATAAAGCAGGAAGATTTGACCTATATGTATGATTTTGTGACTTTCCGTGCTTATTTTCTCATCATTCTCCCCAAAAGTTTTAATCATGTTTTACAACAGTTATAATTTTATTTATACTTAATGACTTTTGGAAGCGTATAAAAGATACTGTATAAAGGACTGAATAAAAGATTAAAAGATACAAGCTTTGTCTGGGACTACAGAAGAAGAGGCTTCTCTAGCTTGGTGGTTGTGGCAGTAGCAGCTGAGAGACCCTTGAAGAAAGGATAAAACGCAAGGAAAAGTGTCAGACCTGGAGGCTTTCCTGGAGATTCTTAGCATGGTACTAAATTTTGGAAATTGTGTTTGCTTTGTTTTGACAAGAAACATAATTATTTGGGCAATAGTTCCATTTAAAAAGGAGAGAAAACTACCACAGAGCTTTAGCAGAAAAGTTAAAAATAAAGGAAACAGAAAAGGACACATGGTATAACTAATTTGAATTTCAGAAAGATCGCCCTGGAGGCAGTGTGAAGAATGAATTGAAGAAGGGTGAGAATTGAAGACTTTGTGACTAAGTTTTCTCAAGCACTAAATCAATGATGGTGGGTGGGGAAAAGATGCATTTAGGTTTAAGGGATTTAAAGGTTATATCAGTTATTGTGATCCCAAATATGTTTGAGGTACAGAGGAAGCTTTTCTAAGCTTCAATCTTGGGAAAATGAATATGAGTGAAATTAAATTAACAAAGAAAAATATGGAAGTAACAGAAGGGGGATTTGGTGAAATGATCAGCTTGTTAAAGAAAAGTTTGCATTGCCTACAGCACATTCTTCTAGAAACATTTAATGGCCACTTATATGAATTTTCAACTAGATAAACTTATATTTTCAGATCTGAGCTAGAAATAGATTTAGGAGTCATCAATACAGACGAACGGGGTGGTTTCCACATTTAACCAAGAAAAAGATGGACTGTAAAGGGTCTGCTAGAATTGACAACAATAATTTCTGACAATGTATTAATTGGTGATTTCAATAAAAGACATACCTACTTAATAGTGAAGGGGTGGGAATTGAATTTCAGTTTTGGAGAGGGAATCATAAGTGAATAATTGAACAAATGGAGGCCATTTTTAAAGGAAACTGGATTGAAAATGAAGGGATATTGACAGAAAAATCAGATCAAACAGGGTGTTGATTTAGAAATGTTACATGTATTAATAGACTGAAAGGAAAACAATAAGGTATGGTTTAAGACAGGAGAAAATAATGAAGTATGAGGTAGTATCTAATATGCGATAGGAAGAAAGGGCATTAAAACTCTGAATGATAATTTAGTCTTGGACAGGAGGAGAAAGATCTCTTGCATTGAAGTAGAGATCTCTTTCAAAATTCAAGAATGGGAACAGATGCAAGGAAATTTATTGGAGCTAGGGAGAGGAGCAGAAAGTTTTATATGGTACAAAGGTCATGATTCTTTTAAAATAAAATTCTTATTTGTATTATTAGAATACATATTCATAGGAAATTTTATAAAATAGAAAACATTTTAAATTAATATAGCATTCTATGGACATAAAATATTCCTATCTTCTCTCATCTTTCAAGTAGGCCCAACTTGTACATTCTGCTACCCTTCCAGCCCTGGGCAGATCACAAATATCATGCTTTAGGTTTCGCATCACTCGTCTCTCTCCTCTTTTAATCCTGAGTTGTTTATTCAATTCCTCAATTATTTTTTATTTAAAAGTTGTTATCTGCATCATTGACTTTTTATATTTTCAGTAACATCTCAAAATATCTTCTTTCATGAAACTTAAGCTACGTGAAGTTGAGCCACATTCCACTTATCTTTAGAATTCCAAAAGACAAAATCAGAGCTCTAAACATTATGTATCAGCACAGTCCAACAGAATAGTCTGTGACAGTAGAAATATTTTTCTGCATTGTTTTATACAGTAGCTACTTGGTACTTTATCAACACTGGAAATTAGGAATTAAAGAACTGAATTCTTAAGTTTAACAAAATTTAGGTATGAATAGTAGCGACTGTATTAAACAGTACAATAATAGACAATTAGCATAGCAGGTAAATTAATTATTTCTTGGTTGACTTTTTTGATATTTTAAGTTCTTTCTTTTTAAAAATGTTTTCTAAGGCTCACCATAGATTCGAGATAATGAATTGAAACAGAGATAATAAAAGAATGAGAAAAGTTAAATCAGACAAGGAACTCAAAAAAACCTTTCTTTTAACTAGTATGCAGTCATATAATCCTAATCTTTCAACTGATGATCACCTTAATGATTCTGGACTGGAGAATGCTAAGCAACCTTTCATAAAGCCAACTTTTCAGAAAAATTCCTAGAAATACATGACATTATTCCTATATCTTAACTTTATTAAAGATCCTAAGAAATTTAAGAAACTTTACCAAAAGTGGATAATGTTGTAACTAGAATTCTAAACCCAATCATCACCAAAGCCCATTGTCAATATTCTCAAATTATGCCTAATGCCTAAAAATTACATACATCACATTCTGCATTCCAAGAACAAAAACACCCACATAAAACATTTTAGAAAAATTTCTCAGTAAAATAAAACTAGAAGCAAATCAAGGAACAAATTGTCAGTTAATTAAAAAATAACTGTCTTCCAAAAATACTCGTGGCCTAATGATTCTGGATAGTCAAGATGATTTCTTTAGTCAAGAGACAGATGTAGTTAAATACACAAGCCTTAAGATTTTTATGACATATTCAATTCTTATATTTGCAAATAAATTTGCTTCACTTTATTTTTCAGAGAGAAGCAAATCAGTGAATTGCAGAGAAACTGTTCTTTATTCTATTTTTTTCACTTTTTAGCTTTTTTCTATTAACTCCAAAGAATACAATTACAAAATGGCAAAATTCTTCTTACCTTTTTGCTTGTTGTAAATGTACCATATATTCCTGTTGTCATTCACAATGCACTGCTCTGTAATTTCTTCAATAGCTCAGGTCCCAAATTTTATATATATAGTTATCTATATACATGCATACATGCATACATATATAGTTATACACATGTCATATATTTTTATGGTCTCAAAAATTTTTTAATTTTTAATAAAGAACTACATTGAAATTCTAATTTCAATGTCTCTAAGCCTCAAAGGAATGTAGTGCCTTTAAGACATGGTGCCTATGGTACAAAGGATATACTTACTGCTTCCCAGTGTCTATAAACAAGTGAGGGCTTCGTAAAAAGCCTATAAAATAAAACTATTTGTTGTTACTAGTAATCTAATTTTTTTTAATTAAAGGTTAACTTTGTTAGGAATAGAAACCAACTAATGATTTATCTATTACTTTATGACGTTTTTATGCTAGAATTTTTATTTGCCTTCAGTCGCCTTTCTCATTCTTTTTACTTCCTTGCCATATTCTTCTTTTGAATTATAATAGTGTGTTCTATTTGGGATGAAGTGCTCTCCTCTAAAATGTGGCTGGGAAACAAAAGCATGTATGATTATACATAAGAGAAGCACAATCTCTTTCATCTGAGACTTTCCTTTTAGAGTTATCCTTGGCTTCACTGAACTGTGGACTGCTGTGGCTGTTATTGTCTGCTGTTATTGTCTCAGCTAAACATAGGCCTTCATTTAGGCAATCACAGGATAAAACCCAAAGTGACGTACTGCTTCAAATAAAATACTGATACCCCTTTATACAGAAGGGTGGCAGAGACACACTGCATTTAACATTCAACCAGTCATCTCAGTATTGGACTCTGTTATTTCAGTTGTCAGTGAAAACATAACCAGAGAGAAATAAATCAGAAGGAAAATGAAAAAAAACTTATACTTTTAGTATTTTCTCAAGTAAAAATATGCCTTATTAGGGAAAAAATCCTTTTACTAAATTCATCAGTGTAATAAAAAAAAATCTATGATGTATTTTTTCTAAGAGAATCATGCTGTACAATTTAGTATTCAATATCCTAAACCAACAGATGTGATTCAGTTCACATCTACTGAATGTTTTCTTCAGATAAAACTGTGCTGGAGCAGAGGTTCAGCACAGTTCACATGCCAAGGAACTAGGTTCTCATCCTGGAGATGGGGGCAACAACCAAAAACTGAATAACTAAATTAAATAAAGAACTTCTTCCTCCTCTGTATTCCTACCTGCCTATTTCTGCTCTCCTTCATTCCTGCTGCTACCCTTCCTTTAAAAACAACAAAAACCTTGGGCAAATGATTATAACACAGTATGCTATATGCTAGCACTCATTCTTGCTTCAATAATATAGAACAAAAGGAAATGCAAAAAAAAAAAAAAAAATCTAAAACACCACTGTCTTGAAGCCACCTTTTTCAGTTGGAAAAAGCCTATATGACTACGCATACTTCCTGATAACTCCACACTACCAAACACATAATTAGGGGTGGACACATCATATAAAAACAGACTTTACATAGGTTTTATGACTACAATTATATACAGCATTTTATAGTAAATATACACCAAAAGACTGCAAAAATAGAGCACTGGATAGAATTCCAAATAATTCACTGACCAATCAGGGAAAAAACTATTCACAAAATTGTTTTTCTGGCTCTACTGGTTATTGAGCCTCTAACGTAATCTTCTGTTAAGTCACCAGCAATCACGACATGCTCATCACAACTCTAAGGCATATACAAATGTGAATTCAAATAAACTCAACTGATACTTAGCACAACATAGGGATTATAGGGGATTAAAATAGAAATGACATGAGTAGAACAGATGCCCTGTCTAGAACCTCCTTGCCTGCTGATGCATCCATCACCCAGCTGTTTGGAAAGTTGTGGCTCACATCTAGTACACCCTTGGAAAACTGACTTCCAGTAAAGATTGACTAGCACAGGGGTATAAAAGACTTCATGGATGAACTTACTCTGTAGTCCAGTAAGTGCTCCTGAGTATACCCTATGCAATTACAGCAAAGTCAGCCTCCAGTTGATATCACATCCTTGGTCAAACATTTTCCTTGGTCCTTTCTCATTTTTCTCAATCCTGTGTACCTGAGATCACTTTCCAAATAAAGAAAATTGACTAAATCCCCATATTGTTTTGCTTCCCAGGAACTCTCACTCAGACTTATTAAGTACCATTAAAATTTTAAATTTGTCAAGAAAAAGCAAATTGAATACATGTTATAAAGGTAGAAAGGTAAAAGAAAATTTTATCAGTAAGATATTTGAATGAAAATGTGACATTGAACATAATCCACAATTTCAACTCACCCCTTAAGTTTCTATATTTGAGACTGTATATTTAAATGGAAATCATACCTCACAATCAAACATTATGGCAACATTTTATTGAGTTGAAAATAATGTTATTTCTCCTATCCTCTTTGAGTTTTCTAACAGAGAAAAAATTGCTTAAATGGGTTTACAAATTGGTCTAGTTTTTTTTTTCCTTTTCCTTTTTTTCCCTAGCATTGAAATCCAGAAAGAACCTCAAAAATAGAATTTCTAGTGTTATAGTCAAAATAAAAATGTTTGATTTCATTACTGCATTTAGATTAAATAGTCTATGAGAACCACCTCTGCATCCTAGTGTCCTTCCCTTGTGCTAGTCCCTTGACTAGCACATGGTAAACATTTAAATATCTCTTATTTCCATGAAGAGTTCTGCCTAAAGCGTCAAACCATATAAAAGTAGAAGTGCTCATAATATTTAAAGTCATGGTCTGTGAAGTCTGACAAAAGCTTAAGTTTACACTCCATCTCTCACAAGTCATACACATTTGTTACTTTCTTAAAATCTCATTTTTCTAATCTTTAAAATTGTTGTACTACGTATTCATCCCATAGGTTATATGGAAATATTATGAGATCATATATTTTGCCATGTAAATAGAATATTCAGCTAGCATTAGAAATAGTAAGATTATTGTTAGAAATTTAGACTCTATAAATCTATAAAGTTTCTAAAATGAAGTCATATTTAATAAAATAACACATACATTTAAAACAGCATACATATTTTTGTTATTATCATTGTCATCAAACAGTTCACAGGTTTATAAAGATAGAGCAAATATTTATAAGCAATCCCAAAGAATAAATTCATAGTAAATCAATGATGATAAAAAAATAACAGTCAGCATTAATATCATTTTGTCTGATTACTGAATCTTGTTTTGTCTCTGATAAGAAAAGGAAAGCAAAAGACTGATCAAAAAAATTATAAATTCGACTTACATGGAAATTGTCAGTTTTAGCCATTTTTCTCTGCACAGCCTCTTAAGCATACTAGCAATATATTCTTTTCAGTGGAAAATTTATTTCATGCATTCATTCAAATGGAAAATTATAATTATCACTAAGGATGATATTTTGGAATGGCAATTCCTTAAATATGTCTAAATAGAAGTAACACAGCAAAATTGAGTTTATTAGATAAAAAATTAACAACTCATATTTTAAAGTAAAGATATATCATTGATTTTAAAACATATCAGTGGATATATTCTATCCACTAATAATAAAATATTATATATTAGTATATACCATGTTATGTGTATATAATAAATATGTAGCAAAATGGAATAACCAAGGAAAAGAACAACACACACACACAATACCTGAAAAGTTATGCTTGAACACTGAAAATGGAAACTATTATCACCATTGCAAAATAATCAGTAAAAATTTTATGAACAATTCATAAAATTTCTTGACATTTTTAAAAGGACATTAAATATCTACCCATGTGGATTTCTTCTTTCTATCTCGTATAGACATCTTCAGTCCAAGAGCTACATCCGTATTAATATGCTTAAAATAAGATCCTCATTTAGACATAATGTCATAATTAAAGCTAAATGTTTAAGAAATAAATGTCTTTATCTTATATAAGCCATTGTTAAATTTTTTTGTTAGTCAATATACTTCATAACACAATAATTTTCTTTTAGATATTAACCTGAAAGTATCTTACACTCCTGGTGAACAAAGATATTTATTTTTATCAAATATATATAATCTAGCATACTCAAAAAACTACAAGAAAAAAAGTATTGACTTTATGGTGACACAGATTGATGGTCCTAGTCATATAGCAATGTAAAGTCACTAGATCGCAGTTCCCTCAAAAATCAACTTGGCAAACTCCATTAGGTTTTGAGGAATGTGGAATATCGTCTGTGGCTTATAGATCCTCTGGGTTTGAGGCTCTGAAAAGTATAGACAGAGGTTGAGTATGAAATGAAAGCAGGTTGTTGGACTCCCAAAATTTTAGGAGCAGAAAACACTGATAAAAGCACTTGACTACATGCAAATGATATATCGAAAAAGGAAAGATGCTTCTTAGGGCAGGGTGTTAGGCCCAGAGTATGGAAAACAGACACTTAGCCAATAAATAAGAATGACAAGTAAGTATACGAAAGATGTTGAATATCATTAGTCACTTGGGAAATATAAATTAAAACATGAGATAACTACCACTATAATGACTGTAATCAAGAGTAAGTTAATAACATACCATACAACTCCCAGGTATTTGCCCAAATTAAATGAAGATTTGTCTCAAGAAAGGCTTGTACTCAAATATCCATAGGAGATGTATACATAATAGCCAAAGCTACCACAACAAAACTACCAATTAATTAGAACAGAGAAACACAATATATCCATTCAAAGAAACATTACTCAAAGAATAGCATTAAATACCAATACATATAATATTAAACATCAGTGAATCTTTAAACCACTGTGTCAGACAAAAGCCATGCATAATGAAATACCCATACTCTTTGACTCTGTATTATAAATTCTAACAAAGATAAGTCCATTGTGTCAAGAAAAAA
>RJWH01003359.1:0-160497 GCA_004363575.1 Solenodon paradoxus | reverse complement strand
ACACACACATGCATGCATATACACATACACATCGACTGCAAGGACCCCTCCCAAAATCTCCCAGTCGGTGCCTGCCAACATCCTCTCCAGGGAGAACTCGCATTTCATGTCAGCCAAGAAAAATGACCTTCTGCTTGCCCAGCCTCCATCCTCAGGTCTGACGCTGGCCTCCCTCTGGGTCTCTGTACAAGACAGGGGGTTGCTCCAGCCCTGCCTCCTCTGAGGAAAAGACAAGAAGGCCTGAACCACAGGCCCTGTCAAGCACAGCGGGATGGGGGTGACTGACCTGGGCCTGTGCAACCCACACAAAGGGAGTCTTACAGACTAATCAAGACAACAGGGTAAATATTTAGAAAGAGAAGCCCCTTCCTTAGAGGGCTAGCCTTTGTCTTCTTGTTCTAGCTGAAAGGGCTGGGTTCCATGGGGAGTCTGTTACAATGGGCAGGAGAACTGGGAGCAGCAGCAGGACCAACCCTGAGATCAAAATGATGGAGGTGACTTAGCAGTGTGGGAAGAGCTGAACCAACAATCAGAGTGAGGGAGCCCTGGGGAAGGGGCATCTCCAGGACAATCCCAGGGAGCCTTTGCACAGAGCACCTTAAAACCTGCCTTCAGCTCTCCTGTGGAGCTGGGAATTATGCCTGAGACAAAGTTCATGTTTCTTTCTGAAAAACAAATGCTCCCAAGAGAGCAAGGAGGGCTGCACCCCCCAACTTCTCAGTCCTTCCCTATCCCCTCTTTCACACCACATGGCTGCTCCCCTCTCTTCAGTTAAGACACCATAGAGCCTGTTTCCCAAACAAGGCTCTAGGACCCTCCCTGGCAGCTGATCAGAAAATGTGGTTAAATTCCTCCCATTCCTGGCTCAAGACATTCTTGAGCCCTGATGAGCCAGCTCTAGGAGGAAAACTTTTCATGCTAAGAGGCCATTGGGGTCTCATCAGGGTTGTAAAGATTTGTCAGAAATAATAGATTAAATTAGGAAGATGAGGCCCTCCCTGTGCCTGTCCTGGTTCTGTCTTGGTAAATGCCCACTTTAATGGTGACTGTTAGAAGGAACCATTCTAACTCACAGAAGGGAAGCAGAATCCTGACCTTGAAGGCCAAATCACCCCCAAACTACTGGAAACAGTATATGTTTTATTAATAGCCTGACCCTGATTCACTGACAAGAAATCGGGTGCTGGTGAGACCCTTCCTCCTTCTCAGCTCTTCTAGCAGAACTCCTTGCTATGGAGAGCCGGGTCTGGGAAAAGAGAAGCATTCGGAGGAAACATACTCTACAGTCTTGGCTGTCTTGTCCCTCCCTGTATGAACCCTGATTTTTTTGTTTTTCTGGTCAGGATTGATGGGGCAGGGAGGTGGGGTTTCTGACTCGAAAAGGGTTAAGAAGAGCCATACTCTGTTTCTACAGAACAGCATAAAAAGTGAGGAAACCAGTGTGATAGCATTTGTGGACCACTCTACTGCATCTGCGGTAGGTCACTCCAGTGCTAGAAGAGCTAGAAGTCATTTGGGGATAGAAGGCCATGTGGGGCTGCTCACAACCCTTCTGTCTCTGCTTCCTGGCACTCTGGAACAAAATAGTAATCAGTCTACAGTCAGTGCCTGCTCCGCCAGGGAAGATGGGCATTTGTCCCATGTGGGGTTCCCCACTCTCTACCCATCAGCTCACTGCAGTTTGAGTGTCTTATTGCCAGCTCCATATAGTCTGGGTGAAGTTATATGTCCAGGTGTATCATTACCAAAGATCATCCACACAGCCAAGTCAGCATGGGCATAAAACTTCCTCTCACACCCTGTGGAGTTTGCATCCTTAGCAAGCTGCAATGCATAGACATTGACTTAGATATGCATATCTGTCTCCAAGATCAGGAGTCAAAGGGCACCCCCTCTAAAGGGGGCTGAGCAGTGAAAATGGGGAGTTGGGTGATAGATGAAGGCAACTGGGATGAAAGATTTTAGGACAAATCACATCTATTAGGCAGCCACTGGGGCAGAGGGAATTGAAATCATCCACATGTGCTGACTTTCATGTAATAAGCCAGGGCACCCCCCCCCCCCCGCCCCAACCCCATGATAAAAGCCACAATCCAAATGTCTTCTCTGATGGTCCTGGGTGCCTCCTAAACAGTAATCACAGAGTGGTAATTCAGCAAGCCTCCTCACAGGCCTAACAGTTGGGCCCATCCGTTCACATTTTTAGGTGCCTCAGTGCTATCCTCACCCCTGCCCTCAGAAACTGGATCCATTCATCACATAACCACACCACAAGTGTGTACAGAAGTACAAATTCAGCGACAGAAAGAAACATGGGGAGGTGACCTAGTTTGGATAGCCAGGGAAGATAGATAAACATTCAAATCCCAGTTTTCTCTGAACTTTGCTGCTTCCTGAAGTAGCCCCAATTTGAAGAACTTGTGGCCTCACAGCACCCTCTCCCCAAAAGGGGCTCCCTTTTCACCCCAGGCATTCTTGGGAGCAGAGGGCACTTCCGAGGGCCTTCCCTAGGTTCCCCAAGGCTGCCTTCCTGACAGGTTAGGAAATGGACTCATTAGATTTCATCCATCTTTTCACGGATCACCTCCCTCCTCTCCCCACCCCCTCTTCCCGCAAGCCCTCCCTGCCCGCATCACTAAATCAACATTGTCCTTTCTCTGGCCTAGTTATGTTGTCCGTAATGAGGGGGAGGCCTGGTCTACAAGCTGGCGGACCAGTGAACCTGGAGGCACCTGGTTGCCTGCCTGCTCACCTGCAGCTCTGGGATGGAGTATGCAGTGGGCAGCCCAGCCGCCCCCACCCAGACCCTATAGGGGCCAGAGGCCCTGCTCCTGACCTGTCAATCATGGGTTGGTTCGCAGCTGCGCTCTCTGCAGCCCCAGCGCACTACTCCTTCGAGGCAGATAAACATCGAGAAATCTAATCCAGTGCGGCTTCAGAGATAAACAGATGTGCGGGCCGCCATCGGTCTTGAAAAAACGCCCCCTCCCCGCCCCACGCGCCCGCCAGGCCCTGCACCTGCCCGAGGCGACCGGGACGCGCCTCTTGGGAGGCAGGCTGCACCCCCGCCACCCCCACCCCAGTCAGGAGAAATGGTCTCCAGCACCGGGAGTGGGGGTGGAGTCAGAGAAGAAAGGAGCTCCATTTGTAATAAACTCTTTACAGAGCCTCAGCTTTGGAACCAACTGCCAAAGTTTCTCCCGGTTCTGCCACGGATAGGTGACAGATCTCTGAGCCTGGATGTTCTCATCTGTAAAATGGGGATAATCACGCTGCCGCTTATTGAATTGGTACCATTGACATGAAAAGACAAGTTAAATCTCAGTAAATAGAAATGGCCAACTTTACCCAGCTTTTGATGTGGCTAAGCAGAGGGTGCACTACTGAGGGGGGGCATTAAAGAAGGCATGGGGTGTTGGAGGTAGGGAAAGAGCTGTGGTCACTGGGAGCGCTTGGATCATGTCTAGAACTAATAGTATTTACTACTTCCCTCAGTGTCAGGGTCTGTGCTAGATACAGCCTGGAAAAATGACAGCTCAGGGCTGACAGCAAATTATAAGTAACAGTGATACCTTGAGGGGGCCGGGAGGAGACTGGGAGCTGAGAAGACTGGAGCGGGGGAAGGCTTCTCCGTGACACCCTGGGCTTCAAAGTCTCTGACCCCTGGGAGCTGGGAGAATTCTCTAGGCAGAGTGGCCACACACGAGTTTTATTCTCCAGACCCTGGGGAACACTCAAGGGCTACACCCTGGAGGGTTGGCCTGGACCTCAAGGAAAGGTTTAGGGACTCAGCAGCATGGCACAACTGCAGGCTATACACCTCCCAGGCACCCCTGAAGCCCCTACTTTCCCGATTTTTGGTGAGTGGAACATTTCTATCTTCAGCAAATGGATTAAACAGACTTCTGCTGAGATATGAAGGGCTGACAGCTCTCTGGAGTTTGATTGCTGTCCCTGAGACCACCAGGCAGGAAGTTCGATAAGGGTAAGACTCCCCGAGTCCTCCCTGGGGTGAAGGAGGAAGGGGGCTATGCCCAGCTTCTCATGCAAACCTGCGCGGACACCCAAAGCGCACAGGGATGGAAGGGAGAGTAGGGCCAGCTCCTAACAGCGGTGACCGCTGATGACATGCTGGGAACCAGCTACTGTATCTGCATCTAGGTGACATCTTTCCTAGTACTCCTTCCCCTGCCCTCCTGGGGTCTTGGGGTCTTGATATGGTCTTCTAAAGGTCAGGAAGTGCCCGGACGTCTAGAGTAGCAGGCCTCCTACTGGCGCACAGAACGCAGACCTGGGGCAAGCTGAGGACTGCACTCGGAGGCCGGCGCGCCTCTGCCTGCGAGGCTGGAGAGACTTGCCAAGCCCTAAGCGCACCGGCTGCCCTTGGATCTCTGAGGGACGCTGAAGGACCGAATCTCCCACCCGCCAGGGGCACGCAGGGTGTATGCCTGCTCTCACCAGGCGCTGAGCTCACAAAGGGCGCGGCGACGCCATAGTGCGTACTAGTTAAAAGCTTATTAGTCCCCTCGGAGCGGTGTGATCCCACTTTGTTCCGGAACGGCCCAAGCGCGCCCTTTCATGCTATTGTGCGCGTAGCGATTTAGCGTGGCCTTTGTGGGCCTTTGTGGGCCTGCAGTCTCTCGGGGACCCCATTCCCGCGGCACCAGCTTCGGCGGCCCAGGCCCGGCCGAGGCGAGGCGTGGTGTCCCCAGAGCCTCTGTGCCCTGCAACCGGTCTTTCGTGTGCGGCAGCTGGGGTCGATGGCACGAACCGCTGAACCAGAGCAAGCCCTCAGCCCCCGCTCCCGGAGGCCCTTGCCTCCTCCGCCCCCTTTCCAGTCAAAGTGAAAAAATGCGTGTGGACCCCTTACCTCTACTTGGAGGCAATTGGACTGGTTTAAAGGGCTATTGAGGCTTGGAGAGGCTGCCTTTCTCTGAATAGCTTTGTGCAATGTTTGCAGAGACATTTGCATCTGTTTGCGCTGGGGGGAAAGGCCCCAAGGCTGTAGCGAGAAAGTGCGAGGATTGTTTTGTGCAGCCCTCCCTCCCAGCTCCGCTCAGCGCCCGCCGACTTCGTGCGCCTAGCAGAGGCATGCAAAACCCGCCGGCGCAAAGATTGGGCGCCCTCGCTCTCCGCCGCTTTTAAACAATTGCTGTTAACAATACAATTTTAAGCAGAAAATCGTCTAACTAGATTAAATCCACATGACATAAAAACCAGGGGGAAAAAGTCCGCAACGGCATAGGAGTGCGGACGCCTAACAGGATATAAAGTGTGAAATGCATGCAGAGGTGGAGCGACCGGCAGGTGCCCAGGCCTCCCCCTGGTCGGAAAAGGGCTCTAGACCACTTGCCTCCCTCCAACCCTGACACGTCGGGAGAGGAAGGGGCTCCTCGGGAATTCGGCGTGGGAGGTTCGTCTCCCACCTTCGAAGACCCGGGGAGAGGTGGTGTGTACCCTCAATCAAGTCTTTGGCTCCCCAGTTTCAACCCTCCTCCCCGCAGGTTCGCCGATCGTGCCCAGGCTGTGTCCTCCCCTCCCCAAGGACGAGGGGCACAGGGCAAGGCTGGGGAAGTCGCAACGCCCTCTCCACTCGCGAGACTGAGCAGACAGGCTCTTTAATGGAATCGAATCAAAGTCAGGCCTTAGAAAACCTCATTGCTATGGCAGCGGTGTTCCCTGAAAGCGACAAAGCCCAGAGCCCCTCCCTCCCTTCCCCGCCCTACTGCCCTCCATTCCCCTCCCCCCACGCTGCCAGGAGCCACGCTCGGAGTGCGCTCGGACGGGTTAATCACTGTAAAAACAAAGAGATGAAAGGCTCTCCAATTGGAGAGCTCTCCGCGGCCTCCTCCCGGCCGAGGGGAGGGCAGAGGAGGGGGCTGCCCAGGCCGAGCTTCCCAGGCGAGCCTGGAAGGCGCTCCTGCCCTCAGCCGGGTGGGAACCACCTCCCACCATCCCCAGGCGATGACGCCCACACAATCTGGCGCCTCCCGCAGGGCCGAAGAAGGTTGGCGAAGTGGGGGCGGGCAGACCGTCTCCCCCACAACCCCACAACCCCCGACCTGCAACCACATCCCCACAAAACATAAGCACAAAGCCCTGGGATTTTTCCTGGGCCCCAAGGAAATATTTGAGACTTGAAAAAAAAAAAATTAGCTCTAAAAAGCAGAACGACAAACCGCAAAACCTCAGCAAAAGTAGAATTAATAAACATTGAATTAAATGCCTGTAATGATAGTATTGTCAATAAAGTAAACCAACTTACGTAGTTTTATAAAAACTGAATTTAATAGGGGACCTAGAGGCATTTTTATAGCTTGGGGTGGGGCTCAGAGAGGGTTTTTAAAAGGCTTACACATGTGTGTGTAAACTCCATCTTGGACCAGGGGCATGTTGTCCAAAGCACATGGGTCCCTGTTTATTCTGTGACTGGTTCTCCTTCATCCCTGGTCCTGCCTTGCAACTCCCCTCATCCCTATGCCATCCTCTCAGGGACATTGACAGCTTCTCAGACACCATTCCCTCCCACCCACTTAGTGAGCTGGAGACCCTGAGAAGGGAAGCAAGACAAGGACTTGACCTATCACTCTGCCTATCAAAGGCCAGGCATGGATGGGCCTGTGGTCTCTGATTGTGGTCGGTCCTTCCTTCCCTCCTTCCTTCCTTCCTTCCCTCACTCCTTCCTTCCTTCCTTCCTTCCTTCCTTCCTTCCTTCCTTCCTTCCTTCCACCCAGTTCTGTTTCTGCCCTGGAGAGGATGGGAAAGGGGGGACATAAAGAAACTAATCTTGTGAGTCCTGGGGCTGGGCTCCAGAAAGAAGGGAACTTCCCAGAGACTGTACCTGAAGTGTAAGAAGCTTCTGGGCTCTTGGAGGGGTTCTGGAGGCTGGTGCTGGCCTTGGAGCCCTGTCTCTAGGGATAGTTTTCAGTAACTCACTAGTGCTTGCTAGAGATTAAAAAAAAAAAAATTTAGCCAGTAAGTCCAGGACCACCTCAGTGCATCACCTAAGCCAAGTATCATCCAATCCCTTTGCTATATTGTCAAATCCCCCAAGGCAAAAAGGGTACCCACTGCCTCATACTTACCCATCCTGATTCACTTGCTTAAAGGTCCTGATTTAGGGACTAGAGCCCTCAGATATTCCCATGGTCAAGAATAACAGCAAGGAAATGTTTCTTCCCCTTTCTAGGGTCTGGCCTAGGTGAGGCTAGTTGGGTGTCCTTGGACCTGAGGTTGCTGAGGTGAGCAGTGACATTAACTTCATTTCACAGTTGGACATGTTCTGAGCTAAGACAGCTCTGCCATCCCCAGCCCTTGTAAACAACCATTTGTCCTCTCTGTCCTAGCAGGGCCTGCTTGACTAGGACTCCCAGGCTGTTCTTGGGGATCACTGGGGCAAGGTCCCAGTGACAGTTATGGCAAGGGAGGTGTCTGGATGAGCTTTGCTCCCAGTCTGACCCTTTCTTCCCTCAGCAAGGCAGAGGTTTCTCCTCTCCTCCCATTTGCCTCTCTGGAGACTGCCATCTGTCCCTGATTGCCACATCCATCACTGCTGGGGAGGGGGTTGATGAGCTCCACTGGAAGAGGGAACAGTATGGGGCCTGCCACCCCCACACCACATACACTCTGTCTCAAAAGCCCCATCAGGGATGCTTGCTCAACCCAGCCATTGAATCCACTTCCTCTGGCACGTGTGCTGGGCCCTGCAGAGTCCAAGGTCCCTCTGTGTTCTGGATAGAAAGCCACCAGGATCTAGGCCATCAGAGCAACACCTCTGACCTTTAAAATCTTCTACGTTCACATCTCCTATTTTATCTTCCAGGGACACAGGATTTCCTCACCCCTCCCACCCTTCTTCATAGAAGAACAGAATAAAGGGCTAGGGGCATAGTCTTCTGACTCCTGTGGAATATCATGCCCAGAGTCTAAGGCCAGAGTGGGCCCAGAGCATGGAGCAGTCACACCCCTTCCCAGCCCCTAGATCTCAGAATTCTCATCCCTCCTTCTCTGGCATAAGGCAGAAAGGACTCACCTTTCTATACCTCTCCTCACAGGAACAGAGAATGCTGGGATCCCCACTTTCCCACTTCTCGGACCCCAAATCACTTCCTGAATCAACTCCAGACTATGTGGGAGACCCATCAAACATTCATGTGAGCTTGTGTTTAACAACTCAGCCTCTAAATCCAAGTTCTGGCAAAAGTCCCACTTCTCAGCCTCAGTGAGCTCATTTGTAAAATGGGGACAATAGTGCCCTATCCACAAGGCTGTTGATCACATTAAGTGCCATTAAAAGTATAAACAGTTGGTACCTGAGCTGAAGTAACCACTCTACAAATGCCAGCAATCATGCTACTTCCTGCTTCTCCTTCTCCCACCTGCACCCCTATCCTGGCTTCAGAACTGTGATGGGGACCTTCCCAAGAACTTTGAACATCTCACTCAATGTCCCATCCTCTCTTACCCCTGTTATTTTGATGGCACTTGTCCTTACACATTATGTTACAGACTCACTCTGAGTGCTTTCACATGCTTAGCTCTTTGTCACTTCACTGGTAGCTCTGGTCATAGGTAGAAAGCCATAGAGAATCACAGAAAGGTTGAGTAGCCACCCAATTTTCCCAGCCAGTTATGGATCCTAGTATTGATCTTATTCCTCCAACTCCACAGCTATTCTCTGAAACCCTGACAGCCCCCTGGTCATTCCTTGGTCCACATCTAGTGCTCTTGCCCTAGGCCAGCTGCCTTCCTCCAACCCTCCAAGATGGGTAAGGATAGTCCTGGAGGAGGCTACACCCTTGCCTGGAGCACCTGGAGACGAGGTTTGAGCCTCCTCTGAATGAGAACAGAAAGCCTGAAGAATTGTCTCCCCTCCATTTCGTTCCCCATCAGTCTTGCTCCTAAGCTGCTCATCACAGGGACAGCCCCCATGGTGTTTCCCACAGCCTCCCTCAAGGCTTCTATGAGAGACTGATGCCACTGGGCTGCACAATCAGCAAAGATTCTGCCATTCTGATAGATGAGCCTCAGCACTGCACCTGACTGGTTAGAGACAAGTGGGTGGAAGAATACCCCACTACACACACACACACACACACAAACACGAAGGATGCTGCATGCTCTTAGGACAGAAGAGCCTCAAGCTTGGATCTTGTCCCACTGGTCAGCACTGATGGGCTGTGACCCCTCAGAATCTGAGTCATTCTGATGGGTAGATGAAAGGACTGAGCCTCAACTTGGACCCACCACCCCCATTGCTCCATTCCAGACCAGCAGGGGCTGCCCTGATGTCCAGATGCCCAGGAAAACATGTTGCAGGCCAACCATCTTCCTTGCTCTCTGCCTTGACTAATCTAATTTCCTCTCACCGCCCAGGAGCAAAAATACATTTAAGGACTCAAAGACAATAAACAATTTGCCAATGACCAACCATCAATCAAGTCCAAGCTCCTTATTGAAAAAGCGGGGAAACCGAGTCCCAGAGAGGCAGTGAACTGTTAGATAGTTAATAACACGAAGCTGGGGATAAGGCCTGCCCACACCAGGAGGTTGGTATTTCCTTAGTAAATGCGTGGACATTCCCTGCAGGCCTATCTTTGCTCTAGGTTTCAGGAAAAATACCTGTGAGATACATGTCTTAGAGATGATGGGTGACCTTCTGGAGTGAAGGCTTAACCCCTCTTAACCTTTGATCTCTAGCCATCAGTCCCTTCTTGGCCCCAACTCCTTCTCCCAGGCTAAGTGAGTATAAATCTGGCATCGGTCTGCACAGAGGCCACCTGGGGGGACAGAAAGGCCAAGAGGCCCAGCAGGCACAGAGCCCCTTTAAGCCGATCAGCCTTGCCCCATGAAGGGAACCCTGGAGGCAACGAGGTGCTATCCCTCATCCCCTTATCCAACCCCCGCCCCCCACCCGCCAGCCCCACCCCTCATAGGAGAGCAGGCCAGGTCCAGGCTTCTCTCACCAGGGCCTCTTGTTCCACATGCTCCAGATCAACGGGCATGACTGGAATGTGCACAATATTCCCAGGACTAGGAGGAATGTCTTTGGGTTTGTAAATCCTTCAGTCCCATCCTAGAGCATTCTCTTCCAGAACTAGAGGCCGGAGAGGCCTCTACAGAGATACTTGAAAGAACAAACAACTTTCAAGTGCTCTCTGGACTGGAGCACCTATTTCACTACATACTCTTCTTATGCTAATGAAAGCTCCTTCCTCTCTGTTCATTGAAGCACATCTCCAAAAGGCCTCCTTGGAGCTACTGTGTGTCCAGGGTCCTTGTGTATGAGTGTCTGAGAGTCAAAAGGGGCTCCAGAAAACAGGGTCTAGGCCTCACAATGCACCCCACTGACATTCTTCTGAATCAAAAGTGACGACAGAAGACATGTCACCAACATCTCACCTGTTTAGAAGTCATTTTTCAAGGAGATCCGCCCCTTCTGGGGACACCGGGGAGAAGCAGGCAGTCAGCCAGGAGAAAATGTTTAAGCTGCACAGGGGCTGTTTGGAGCTGTGGGGGGGTGTGATGTGTCTCAGCATGAGCCTTGGAGCCAGCCTCCCCCCGCCCACCTTCAGGTCCTGGCTCTGCACTCACAGGGCAGGCTACTTACTGCTGCCAGTCTGCTTCGTCCTCTGTCCAGTGGTGAGGACTATGGAGGCCAGGTGCTTTGAAAATCCTTTGGCACAGGTCCTGCACACTCAGCACGCAAGCCCTCCAGGAGTGTCTCTGCTCTGCGGGTCTTGCCCTAGTCCTGGCTTGGGGCACATAGTGAGCCGAGGAATGCAGGATGGACAGGTTTGGATGAAGACTTCACAAAGGAGGTCCCTGGGTATTTACTGGATACCCAGCTGGCTCATGGTGACTAGTTTGGACAAGTATTCAGGTTTTCTTTTGGGGCAAAGCTAAGCTGAGGTTTTTTAGCAGCAGCTTCCCAGAAACCCTTCCTCTGAAGCAGGCAGATTCTTCCACTGACCACACATACCCAAGGGCCAGTGACTTGATGCTTTGTTCCAGCATCACCACCAAATTCATGTATTAAAGCATTAACTTTCAAGGTGATTCTATTTAGAGATGGGACTTTGGGGAGTGATTAAGTTTAAATGAGGTCATAAGAGTAGGTCCCAATCAGATAGCATCTATAGCCTTCTAAGAAGAGGAAGAGAAAAGGATCCCTCCTTCCTTCTTTCCCTCCCTCCTTCCCTCCCTCCCTCTCTATTCATTAAAGGTGAGAATGTATGTGTTTGGAGAGACACAAAATCACCAACAAGAGTTGCTTAAATAAGGGTAACTCTTTTTCTCTCCAGGGTTCTTCCCATGGCTGACAGGGAAGTTTTAGTCCATGAAATCTTCAGGAACCAAGATATCTTCCACTCTTAGCCTGTGGCCTGAATCTCATCATCCAAGATGGAGGCACTGTTCTAGGCAGCAGTAAGAACTGCTGGTGCCCTTGCACTAGGCCAGCAGCCTTCCTCCAATCCTCCAATATGGGAAAGGGCAGTCCTGGAGGAACCTGCACCCTTGACCAGGGCACCTGGTGAGGAAGTTTGAACCTCCTCTGAATGGGAACAGAAAGCCTGAGGAATTTGATTTGTCTCCCCTCCATTTCATCCCCCACCATTCTTGCTCCTAAGATGCCTTGCTGCTCCACCCCAGTCTCTCTCTCTGCCACATGATAACACAGTGAGAAAGGTGGCCATCTGCAAACCAGGAAAAGAGCTCTCACTAACTATACCAGTACCTCATCTCAAACCTTCAGCCTCCAGTACTGTGATAAAATTAATTTCCATTGGTTAGGTGCCCATGTATGGAATTTTGTTATGGCAGCCTCAGTTGACATATACATTTTGCTTTACCATGCCTTAGTCTTCCTCATCTGTAAAATGGGGGCAATAACACTCCCTCAGAGAGCTGTTAGATATATTAAAGGAATTTAACTCATTGCCAGGAGCCATAGTCAAGGCTCACTGAATGTCATCTGTCACCATCATGATTGTCCTCCCATGAGGATATGTATTCCACCCATTTAGTCCTGCTGGGAGGTGACAGCTCTGATGATGCTGAATCAAGAGAAGCAGCACCTCTCAGGTGTCTCTGGGGTCCACGATGGCTTCCTAGAAGAGAACATTGAAAAACATTTTTCTAATGACTTTATTGCCCCCTCCCATAATCAGGGGTTGGGAGGAATCAGGAATAAGGGATAAGTAGCTAGTAGAGAAAGAGCTGGAAGATGGGGTTCACCTGTACCCCACCCCCTTTACCTCAGCCCATTCTGAGGCCACACAGGGTCAGGATGCTCACACAGTGAGGAGAGGGCTGTTGCCTTGGGGAAGAGAAAGCCCTCAAGAGCAGGCCACTGATCTCAAAGGGAAATAATGGGATTTTCTGGGATTCACATTGATCCCCAAAGGAGAAAAGCTTCTGTTTGCCTTTTTTAAGCCACCAAACAAGGAACTAAAGCCTCTTTCAGTCCCGAGTCAGGGCTGTCCTTTCTGAAGTCCTTATTATCCCTGGGGCACCAGGAGAACAGGCCCCAGTGCCCGGCTCTGCACACAGGGAGTTTTCTGCCCGGCAGAGGCCGGCCCGCCTGGTTTCCTAGCGACCGATGCCTCACCGGGCTGCAGACTGGCACCTTGACCCACCAGTTCTTGACTGTGGCCTGGTGAGGGCCAGCTCCTGTCCTTTATCGGCCCAGAGACACGTTTCCATGTCCAGGAGCAAAGACATGAAACGACAACCCTCCAAGCCACCAGATGCCACACAGACATCCCCGCCTCCGCTGCTGTCTGGAAGCCGCATGTTCATCTTGGGAAGCGCCTCTCCTTCTGAGACGCAGGCCATCGGCTAAGAGTGGATGGTGTCTTGGTTCCTGAAGATTCCATGGACTAAGCTTCCCTGTCAGCCATGAAAAGAACAAACTGTTACCTTGTTTAAATGATTCTTATTGGTTATTTTGTGTCGCTCCAAAGAGCATGTTTCCATGCTCCTCACTTTATACAGCTGGCATGTTTCTACCACTCTAGCTAGTCAGCACTCTGCGCGTGTGCGCGTGTGTGTGTGTGTGTGTGTGTGTGTGTGTGTGCGCGTGCTTTACATGTGCCAAGTTAAATGTGACTCACACCAGGCCAAGGGCTTTTGCTGGAATAAATGAGAACTCAAAATAAATTTTTTTCTTTTTTAAGATAGTGACTGTCTTGCCTTCACCTGAAGAGAGTCTTCTTAGGACAAAGTCAGACAAAGAGAAGTCAACATTATATATACCTATTTAAACATATGTAGACACACATACACACACACACATATATATACATACATATGTATATATATGTATATATATATATGTATATATATACTTGAAGATTTAGATAGGCAACTCTGGAATGAAGACTTATCTGGGGATGATAACTGTCAGATGCAATAGCACAAGAGCATTTTTCAGACTTAGTTTTGTGCCCTTGTAGATCTGGACACTTAAATTGCTAACTGGCTTGCATTGTTCCAGCACCTGTTTCCGGTACCTCCTGCATCACCAGGCCTCACCTCTTGTCCAGGGACTTCTCACACAGACACACTTCATCCCATGAGGCCTGTGAGGTTGCGGGCTACAGGCGAGCAGGCGGGAACATCGCTCTCTCTGCTCATTCATCCAGCCTGCTCGGGGGTGCGCAGATGCCACCACTGCTATCTTGGGAGCTGGCTTCCCTGGTGACCGCTGAAGGGACCAGGTGGCTGTCTCCAAAGGACAGGACACTCTGTGATGGTGAACTTGCACCAACGATAGACAGAAGTCAGCAGATAAATTCTTCTGCCTCCTCCTCCTAACTGTTTGATGGCAGAGCTCATCATGTCGACCCTGTGCTTGTTCTCCCTCCTTCCCCTCTCACAATCCTATCTTCTTACTTTTGCGTTCTTGGGGTTGAACACCCAATAAGATGTTAGCACTTCGGTTTCGAACTCTATCTTCTCAGGATAGCCAGGGGTTTATTTTGAAGGACTATGAGGGATCTGCTGTGGTTGGAAAGCAGGGGTGATGTACTAGAAGGCTGCTGAAGTCCACTGGTGTTGGGCGAGGCACCCAGGAATGATCGAGGGTCAGGCCAGGAGTTTGCATCATCTTGAATCCATGTGGGCACTGCAAGATCTGTGAGAGTCATTGGAGGTACATGCCTGCATTGTCCTTGCCCCAAGCTGGCCAGAAGCTTCCCTTGGCACCTTCTCTACCAGGGAGCCAAGAGCCTCTGATGCGCCAGTGCTGGTAGAGAAGACTGGATGCGCCACAAACGAGCACCCCCTTTGACCTGCCATTTCACATCTAAGAAAATATCCTGCAGGTTTCCCCTCAAATATGTGCCACATTGACTGTGATTCAAATCAGGCCAAGGGCTTTTGCTGGAATAAATGAGAAAGCAAAACACTTTTTTACTTTTTATTTTTAAGATGGTGACTGTCTTGCCTTCATGTGGGGAGAGACTGTCTTAGAATAAAGCCGGGCAAAGAAGAGCAAAACCAAGAAATGGAGAAGCAGGGGTGGGGCGTGGGGGGCGGGGTGGGGAGAGAGAGCTGAAGTCATCATAGAAACACCAGGAATATGCTTTCTCAAAGTTGAAGAAAGGTTCATGACTTTTTAAAAAACATTTTGAAGGAAAGGTGCAGGTAGGAATAAGGTATGCAGGCAGGCAGGCAGGAGAGAGGAAGAAGAAGCACTTAAAATTTTTTTGCTTGTATATCTTGGTTGTTCCCTGCAGCGCAGGACATGAACCTGGGTTGTTGGGATATATGTGGACTATGCTTCATCCAGAGGCAGTTGACCAAACCACTACTCCACCAGGGCACGCCACAGGCTCATGACTTTTTAGCCACATGGACCAAAAAATACTCTTTTTCAACAAGCCAGTTTGCTTTAGCTTTCTATTATTTGCAAATAAAAATGCACTTATCAATGCAAGTACAATGATGTCTATGACAGGGCTGTAATAGCAAAAATGTGGCCCATCATAGTACCTCTGTTAAATAAACTAAGTACAGGTGACAATGGAGCAATGCAGCCACCACACAGGAGCAGTAGCTCTCCATTTGTCCCATGAGAAGTCACCTACACTACCTTAGTAAGTGGAACAGTCTAGGTGTTAAATGATTTCCATGATATTCCCCACAAAGCATGTGATTTGGATTTGGATTTGGATTTATTTTTGGAGGAAGGACACAGGCAGGAATGAAGGCAAGTAGACAGGAAGGAAGAGAGAGGAGGAGGAAGCATTATTTATATATTTATTCGTTTTGGTTGTTATCTCACCCCACACCACCCACCCTGATCTGGGTCACGAGTCTGGGTCCTTGGGCTATATGTGGACTATGCTGTAGCTGGGAACTTAACGCCCAAGCCCCCAGGGCACACCTAAGTGTGTGATTTTTAAGGATGGGCATGCATATATATACCTAGGCATTCTTGCACACACATATTTTCTGGGTCTGCATGAAATTTCCAGGAGGCCACACACAAGAATCTATTAGTAGACATTGCTTTTGTGGGTGTGCTTTGGGAGTGTGTGCTCAGTAAACGCACTCTTCTGAGAGCTCCACATATATTATCTCATTTTATTCTCACAACATCCCAATAATATTGATAACGATTATTAGTCCAATTTTACAGCTGAGGAAACAGAGGCACAGTAAGCTTTGAGTACAGACTGAAGTTGCACAGACAGTAAATAGCTTTTAACTGGCTCAGGGTAGTCACCTCTAAGCAAGAGGTCAGGAGAGGTGACTCACTTTTTACACTGTTCCCTCCACGCTGCTCGTTTAATCAGAAGAGTCACACATGCATATGATCAACGAAAGAGCTTGGCGAGGACTTAAGAAAGTCCCTCCATGTGGGACAGTAGCTAGAGCAGCCAGGACAAGCTGGCTTGGCTGAGGGAACACATCTGTGGCTCAGATGGGAATCTGGGGTGCCAGTAGGGCCCCAGAGTCCTATGCTCAAGTGAATGGGCTGCCCACTCTCCTCCATGTCCAAGCAGATGGGGCCTGCTGACCGTCACCCCGCCCCAAGCAGCTCAGCCTTCGTGCCCAGAAGTCGGAGGACATCTGAAGCCCCAGAGTGGGCTGGGCCGGGCTGGGAGCAAAGTAGCCCCACCTTTGTTGTGAGTGACATGGCTTCAGATGTCCAGTGGGCTATCTGTCACACTGAGCCTCCCCAGTGGAGAAGAACCCACAGGCCCTGTCCCCAGGGCGATGCTCTTTGTTGGAGGATGAGAGGTTCCCTGGAGGCCATGACATTGCTACAGTGACCTAACCTCAAGGAGGGAGACCTGACCATGCTGGGAGCCACTGCTCTCTTCATGCTATATTTGGACTGTGGGCTGCCTGCTGGGCATTGTGAACCGGCCTGGCCTTGGATTATCTCTGAGCCCCAGGCTCTCTCCTGTGTCCCAGGTGGACAGTCAGTCAGATAAGGGCACAGGAGTGGTGGTGGGGCCTGGTGGGAAGTGCTCTGCAGACCTCCATTAACCCTTTCATCTCAGGGTTAGCCTGAGCTGTCCCTTCCCCCCAGAGACTTCCAGCCCTCTCTCAGTGACAATGTCTGCTACCCCCACTGCTGACTCACCTGTAATTTCACGATGACCCCTAAATGCTTAGAAACACTAACCCTCTGCACCCATGATTTGCCTTCCCAGGAGGCCTAGTGTGGCCAGCTGAAGAGCCGAGATTTGGCATCTGAGACCTGTGAGTTCAAATCCTAGAGCCATCCCTTTCTGCATGAGCTCATTCGGCAAGCATTCACAGAGCACCCAGTGAGTGCCAGGGACTGTGTTAAACCCTGGAAATAAAGCAAAAATAGGGCAGTGAGAAAACAGCACAGGACCTGCCTTCATGGAACTTAGTCTGGTGGGGAGAGAGATTTTTAAGGCACTGTTTGTTTGGATCTTTGGTGAGTTTTACTAGTTCAAGAGCCATAGAGGATAGGTACAAACGCTGAGACTGCTGTGGGAAGGGGAATTCGAACCTGGTCAAGGAGACAGGATACTTGGAGAAAGAATGTGTGGGAGTTCATTTTGGAAGAGAGCGGCAAAAGATTGTTCATCAGTGAAAATGGCATGTGCAAAGATCCTGTGGTTAGAGGAAACATGTTACGTGCTAGGGGTTGATAAAGAAAGTCAGCGTCTCTCTAGCACATTAAAGGTGAGGGAGACTGAGGTAAGAGAGGAGGCTACAAAGGTCAGCAGAGACTTAGCCTTGAAGAGTCCTTGAGAGAGGAGGGAGGCTCCTGAGATTAGTTTGTGGTTTTGAAAGGTCATTCTGACCACAGACAACGTAGATGTATAACTGGAATAAGTGACACACCTCTGAACCCCAATTTTCTGCTCTGTACAATAGGAATGCTACTACTTCTATCTTTGAATTCATTGAGAGGATGACATGAACTCCATCTAGTATTTCGCCAAAAGTGGGCCAGTGCAGGACCCACAGTAACAGTTCAGCTCATGAGAGCTGAGTCATTAGGAACTAAGGCTGTCCTGGGCCCTGAGGTGGGTGATTGGTGGGGCTGAGAAGTGGGCCTTGCTCACAGGGTCTTCTATCTCTTATTTTATTTATTGGGCCAAAGAGCTGTCCAAAAGGCAGAAATTGCTGAGTGGACTCTCCAAGAAAAGAACCGATGGCGTTCACAGAAAATCAACTCTAAGAGATGAAGATGAGGGACAGAGCCCATGGGATAGGCACAGAGGGGCGAGGGAGGGAGAGCCTGAGACAACAGAGTGTGGGTGAGGAGGGCTGACCTCCTGTGTAGGATGCACCTCACAGGAGTCTCAATTCAGGGGCCAGTAGGGCAGGAACTATCACTGTTTTGCAAACAAGGGATCTGAGATCAGGAAGGGAAAGTCACTTATTCAGAACCGCTTAGCTGGAAGGTGGCCAGGGCACGGTGTGAGCCCAAAGCCCATGACCACTGAGCAGAATCACAGCAGCAAGAGGGCAGATATCCAGGCAGGCTGAGAGGGAAAGCAGGAGGTGGTGTTGGGGGGTTTGTACAGAAGAACCAGGCCTACCTCAGACCTGCCCATCTTGTCCTTCCCATGTCCTGAAGAACCACTTTCCCTGGGTGCTGGGTGCCTGGCAAACACATCCCTTTGATTCCTTCTTCCCCTAGTCAGTCCCATTCTGCAGTCAGTCCTCTTCCTGACAAGCTGACAGAACAGAAGATTTCCCAGAAGCAAGAGCATTCCAAGTGGAGACACATCGGACCCAAGGGCTGGAGACAGGGATGGGAACTGTGCCACACGGTCAAGGATGGGGAACAGCCTGACCCAGTGAGGATGAAGGACTAGACTGGGAGGTGCTGGGAGATGCTCTTGAGGCCAGCTCCTGGGCAGCCTTGAGCATCAAGCTAAGGAGCTAATCATTCAACCTGGAGACAATGGTGTGTGAGCAGAAGACTCAGAGGATAAAGGTCCTTCTTTATCATCAAGACGGACTTGGGGAGGGGGTGAGCAGAAAGCAGGTCAATGCCTTGGAGGCCTGTTGGGGCAGGTGTTTGCCTGGCGGCTGGTGGGCAGGATGAGGCAGGTGCAGAAGGCTTTGGCCCTGGCCCCCCCCCCCTGGCAAAGACAGCTCCAAGGCCAGCTAGCTCCCCTGCTGATGGCTTGTGCCCCAATTCCCTCCTACTCCAAGGCTAATCAGCTTAAAATGGAGCAAAGGAAGGCTCAGAACCGCAGGGCCCTCACTCTCTGCTGCTACAAATTAACACTTCAATTAAAAGCCAGCCAAGCCAGACCTGACATCCACACTCACCCTGGGAGAGGATTTAATTAGGACGTGGTGGGGAGGTAACAGGGGAGGAGGTGACCTTGAAAGGCCCTACCTGAGCTGACCACCCCCATCTGCCTATTGTTTCCAGTGGTCCAAAACAACTGAGCTCACTGGAAGCAGCAGTTTCTCAAGATGCTACTGAACCCCCTTGAAAGGGGGGTGGGGAGGGGGGAGGAGAAGACTTGTCCAAAATACCCATTCCTGGGCCCCACCCTGGTGCCACTGAACCCAGTTCTCATAGATCGATCCAGAGGTCCACATACAGTTTCACATTCTCTGAGGGTGGGATCTGAGGGCTGCGGGTGAGAATGATTGCTTTGGCCTGTTGTGAAAGCAATGAACTGGATCTGGATGATCAGTATTTTTTAATAATGGGATGAAGTGGAATAGAATATCAAAATAGAGAGTATAAAAAGGCATCACATATGAGAGGAAGTATTGTTTTGTGGAGGTTGGGCTTTAGTTATATAAGCGTAAGTGAATTGGGTTTCTACACACACACACACGCACACACACACACACACACACACTCACATACATACAATGGGTTACAGTTAAAAAAAAAAGTTTGAACAGTCCCACACCCACACCCTTCAGCAATAGCGGTGTCAGCACCCAGTTCATAGATGTGTCTGACAATGACACATCACCATAGCTGTTCCTTGCGCCTACCCATGGATGACAAACATAGAGCCCCCAGTCAGCCTCCTAACCTGGGCAATATCAAGGGGTCAGTGGCTCACTGCCTGCAGGGAGAAAGGGAAGTCAGGTGCAGGACAGGCCTTTGAGTGTCACAGGCCACAGAGCAGAGTGACTAGGGGATGCAGGGAAGACCTGGGTCGGCAGGAGGGTGGGGATGACCGGCAGGCTGCCTTCCCAGTGCCACATTCCCCAGCCTTGATGAGGCTACACCGTCCCTGGCCTCTCTGCCTTGGAAATCCCTTTGAGCTCCAAAGGGCAGATGGGGGTCAGAGCGCAAGGAGCCCTGGCCCCAGCCCCGTTTGAAATAGAAGCATCCTGGGCCAGGGGCAAGGCCTGCGAGGTGGGGTCGCCACCTCCGGGGCAGTGGCATCCTCTGGCCTGGGCCAGCCCGTTGCTAGGGCGCCTCGTTGGAGGCATCAGGTTATAGGGCCTCGTGGAGCAGCCCATCTGCCGGCTAACTTCTCACTTTCCCCCTAAGGCTGCCTGTGACCCGGCTCCCCAGGCTCTGGCCCGTGTGTAAAGTGGCGGGGGGCCTTTATTCCCACTGAGCCCCTTCTCAGCAGCTAGGCAGCCAAACTGCTCTTGGATTACATTTTGATGAGTTTTCAATTTAGGCCCAGCAGACAAGGGAGGGGAGGGGATGGGGGGCAAGGGGGTGGGGGGCGGGTGGGGGCGGGCAGGGGAGCCTGTGGAATAAATGCAACAGATGGGTTCAATTGTGCTGCCTAGGCAAATGAAGGAAGACATCTGTAGCTCCCGAATACTGGTGGTCTGAAACGCAATTAGCCCTCTGTGAAAGGGGCCCCTTGCAGCCCCCTTGGCCAATCCCCTCCGAGGCACTGCTCACGTTACAATGGCCTTGACCACAATCCATTGAGCAGAAAAAGGAAAAAAGAAAAGAAAGAAAGAAAGAAAGATTAATCCAGGAGTTGCTGGGCGGTGGGGCTGCTCCCGGAGTTGCTGTGCTGGAAAGGAAAGGTTACTTACATTTCTGCTTTTCTCTTTTTTGCTTGTAAGATATTGCCTGTAGATTCTTCTTTAAGAGAAGGAAAGAGGGGAGTGTCTTCTCTGGGGGCTTGGTGAGTCTCGGTGGGCCTGTTTCTTGAGTGGTTATTCATCTACAAGTTGCTCAGAAACCTCAATTTTCTACTGACTTGTTTGGAAAATAATGAATGAAGATGCAGGTCCCTGTAGTAGAGAGTGGGCCCCACCTCCTGGCCCCAAGGGATGAGAAAGTTGTTATGTGATAAGACTCCTCTTGCAGGGGATAATCATCAAGGCTGCTGTGACTTTCAAGGGGATGTCTCTTGAAGCTGGAAACGGGGTTCTGCCTGCGTCCTTTGAGGACCTACCTCCTCCTGGCTCTGGAGGAGCCCAACTGGAGGAGTGGGGCAGACTTGGGGTCCCCTTTCTCCATACATATTTATGGTTGGTGCTGCCTAACAGAAAAGGGGGAGCCCCGTACAATGGTGCAGCTGCCCTTGGGGGGCAATGTCAGGTCACCTGAAATGACCTTCCAGGCATTGTCTCCTTCCCTGCCTCTGCTTCTGGTGCCTACTCTAGGAGATGGCAGCTCTGCCCAAGGAGGTGAAAGAAAACCTTTTTCGGGGTGTCTGCTGCTGTGGCCTGCAGAGCCACCGAGCAGTCCACAAAGTTCCCGAGCTCGAGCTATGGGGCCCTCCAGGACAAGAATTCAGTGGTCATGTCCCACCTTCATAGACAAGAACATCTACAAACAAAGCACTGAGACGCAGGCTTCTGTTCTTTGTTTTATTTTATTGTGGTAAAATATAAAATTACATTTCATAATGCTTACTACGTTCAAGCGTACAGTTCAGCTATGAAGTCCATTCACTTTGTTGTGCAGCCATCCCCGCCATCCAACTCCAAACATCTCATCATCTTCCCACCAGGCTGTGCGAGCACCATCCCATTTGCTGCTTCTGAGAACTTTCCTCTTCTAGTAAATATGTAAATAAAGTCATACAGTATTTGTCCTTTTCTGTCTGGCTTATTTCATTTAACATCTTGTCTCCAAGATTTATCCATATTGAACCATGTGCCAGAACTTTCTTTTTTGAGGTGGAAGAATATTTCATTGTCTATTCATACCACACTTTATTTCTCCATTCGTCCCTCCATGTTGGGATTGTTTCTGCCTTGTGGCTATTGTGTCCAATGCATCTGTGAATGTGGGTGAATGTGCATCTCTTTGAAGCCCTGTTTTTGATTCTTTTGTGTCAATACGCAGAAGCAGAAATAAGGGATCACACGGTAATTCTATGTTTAATTTTGTTTTGCTTCATTTTTACTCCACGTCTGTTAAGTTCCATGTGAAAGAAATGTCACTTTAGTTTGAGAAAGATGCACTGAATTGATGATGACTTCTGATAACCTTAGAAAACTGATGCTGGGATTCCTGTTGAATTCAGGTTCCAGTGTTTTGGTTTGCTTCGATTTACAAGGACATATGTTACAAGCCGCAGGGTTCTCCACAGAACTCAGCTGGTTACTGAAGCTGGTTTAAGTTCATACTCCATCGGACTCAGGTCTCCATCAAGGCTTTCTCACTCCAGCCCCTTTCTGTCCCCAGGTCAGGACAACAGTGCTTCAGTGATACACTTGCTGTTTTTTTAATTCTTCTCATGGGTATTTAGACAAAGCAGGAGATGCTCAGATTTAGTTTTCTGAAGCTTCATTAGCCAAGTGCTCTAAGGACCAGGGATTTCCTGATTAGTAGCACTGGATATTATTTGGTTACCCAAGAAAGCCAGAACTGAATTGAATGATCTGTGCTTCTGTGACTATCTTCCTGGGAACTCCCCATGTTTATCCCATGGGCACATACATCTTTCCCTTTCCATAATATTTACAATGCCATCAATCAGTTTGAAAAGCTGATTCCCTGATATCCTCGATGATACTTATTTCAAGTACTATTTTCCATCTGACATTATCATGAACCTTCTGCACACTCCAGAAATCCGGTTTCCATCGTCCTGTACTAGAAATAGGACAAAAGTCTTGTACATGCTACAAGTCCCCTAAATTACCCATACCTAAAGAGTTAGGACTCACCAGAGCCTGAGGGACATAAGTGAATGTACACCTCCCAACAATCTCCCAAATCTGAGCCAGTTCCTCCAACATTGGGCATAGAAATCCCCAAACAATTTTTGTCTCAGTCTCAAGGACTCTTGGAATAGGTCAACCACGCACCACCACCGTGTGCTCAGGGCCTCTCACTGAGTTCCCTTCCAAGTGCCAACCGTCCCTATCAAACCTCCTGGGCTGCTATCCACTCCCAACAGAATTTCTCTAGTAGAAATGACACCCTGACCCAACCTTTGTCACATATAAGGATCTAGTGTGTTAGCTGATGAGACTAGCCCATTATCATTAAAAAGAGAGAAGACGAAAAACGAAATCAGAAATGAAAAATGAGACATTATAAGTGATAACACAGAAATCTTAAGGATCATAAGAAAATGCTTGATCAATTATGTACCAACAAAGTAAATAACCTGCAGGAATGGATAAATTCCTACACACACACAACTTTTTAGGACTGAAAATCTGAATGGGTCATTTACAAGTAAGGAGATTTAATCAGCATCAAAAAACCTTCAAAAAAGAAAAGCTCGGGACCAGATGGCCTCATTGGTGAATTAAACCAAACATTTAAGAAGAATTAATACCAATCCTTTTCAACTCTTCCAAACAATAAGAGAACAGAACACTTCCAAACTTATTTTACAAAACCAACATCACACTGATACCAAAGTCAGACAAAAAATATGCAGAGAAAAACATAGGCCTATCTCCCCAGGCAGCTTTTGAACACGTATGTAAAAGTACTTAAAGTATTAGCAAACTGATACATAAGAGGTCTATAAACATGGTCATGTGGGATTCAGTTGTATGATGCCAGGATGGTTCAACATCTGTAAATCAATCATGTGATACACCACACTAATAAAATAGAGAATACAAAGTGTAAGCTCTTCTTGACAGATACAAAAAAAGCATTTGACAAAGTTCAACATCCATTTATGATAAAAAAGAAAACCTGTCAACAAATCAAGTATAGAAGGAATGTTGTCAATATAATAAAGTCCACAACTAATATCAGCCTCACTAGGGAAAAGCTTTCCCTGTAAGAACAGGAAAAAGGTAAGGATGCCAATTACTATCACTTTTTTCAACCTAGTATTGGAAGATGTAGTCGGAGAAATTAGGGAAGAAAAAGAAACAAAAGTCATCCAAATTGTAAAGGATGAAGTTAAAATTGTCTGTAGGTGACATGATATTTTATATAGTATATCCTAGATGTTCCACACAGAAAAAGTTATAATTAATAAATTCAGTAATATTGTAGGATAAAAATCAGTCTATAAAAATTAATTGCATAAGGAACAGACTAAACTAACCCCTTGACATTAGCAAAAGAACTGAGATTACTTGTAGTGAACAGGAACAAAGGTGGTGGGGCAAATTGTGGCAGAGTCCAGGGGATGATGATGAAGACTTTCGGGAATTCGGTGGTGGGGCAGGGTGTGTGGTCATGTGTCTGAGGAATGGAGAAACTGCACACACGGGGCTATATTATTTTGTAAAGCCAAGTTACCTCAATAAATGTTCATTTAATTAAAACTTAATTGAATATATACACACTAATGACAAGCTGTCATAAAGAGAATTGAAGGAAATGACTTCATTTACAATAATATCATCAAGAATGAAGTATACACTGAAAATTACAAAACTATGATGAAAGAAACTAAAGAAAGCACAATAAATGGAAAGATATTCTGTGTTCATGGATTGGAAGAATTAATGTTGTTAAAATGTCCATACCACCCAAAACAGTCTACAGTTTCAATTCAATTCCTATCAAAATTCCAATAGTATTTTTCACAGAAATGGAATGAACAATCCTAAAATTATAGGGAGTGACAAAAGACTGAATGCCCCAGGTAATTTAGAGAAAGCAAAACAAAGTTGGAGATACCGCTTTTCCTGATTTCAAGCTGATGCCTGGCTTAATAGAGAATTACTAGATTCATGTATCTGCTTCTGCATCCAGGCTGGTGTGATATGTTGTTGAAGTATATGAAAATGTAAACTCACACAGATATGTAGATGGAAAATCAAAGGCCTTGCAGACTGCATGTGAGGGTCTCAGGAACCCATCTGGGGTCTTTGCAACACACTTTGAGACCCGCTGGACTACAGCTGAGAGTGTTTGTGGCCGGAGCAGGGTTGCCCAGTCCAGAGGCAAGTGTGGTTTGAACGCTGGCACAGGGTGAGAGCGGATGGGCTGGCAGGTTGAAGACATTCTCTCGGTGACTTGGATCCTGACTGTGTGACAGGTCTGCCAGGTGAGAGGGCCAGAGTAGACAAGGGGGCTGGGAGGTCAAGGATGGACCTGAATTTCTAAATTTAGCAACATGTACAGCGGAACTCAGGGGCATCTGGGCTTCTGACATGAGCTTCCTGCTGTGTCTACTTGCCCCTCACATTAAGTGCTAAGAACTGGCATTGATATCAAACTTCACTTGTAACCATTTTCAGATCATTCATTTGTGCAACTGCTCATCTGGTGATGAGATCTTAGGTAAATGCCCTTGGTCTCATCCCAAGGCACCTGCAAAGGTCATATCAGGGAAAATGTCAGTCTTCCATCAGGTTCCTGGGAGGTGCCCTGGAAAGTTCTGGGACACCAATGACTCCATTCTGATGACTCTGGAACCACTACGGGGGAGGGTTGGAACACTGACATGGGGGTAAGATACCAGATCAGGAGTGTTTCACAAATCCCTTGATGCCATGGAGGGCCAAAGGGATGAACATTCCTTCCTTGTAATAATTGTCAGTAGCAATTGTAAATAATTGTAGGTATTATTAACAAGAATCTGTCTCCTGCATTAAGCTCTCACAAAACGCCAGGCATTTCCTCCTAACCTGTTTGAAGTCAGACATTATTACCACCATGTTACAGTTTGAGAGTTTACACTCCTAAGTGAATGAGTATCGTTTTTTCCTTTTTTGAGTAAATTTTAATTAATTTAACTTTAAATTTAATTATTTCAAACACAAAACAGTTGCAAGGACTCCCTAATACTGAGTATCAACAATTGTTAACATTTTCCCAATTTACTTTATCATTCTCTTAGTAGGGAGAGAGAGAGAGAGAGAGAGAGAGAGAGAGAGAGAGAGAGAGAGAGAGAGAATATCTTAAGCTGAACCATTTGAGAGCAAGTTGCAGGTGGCATAACCCTTTAACTCTAAACACTTCAGTGTATATTTCCTAAGGAGACAATATATTTAAGCATAATTTCAGCCCAGTGATCAAAATTAGAAAATTTAATATTGACATCTGATAATATCTAATGTCCAGTTCATATTCAGATTTTTCCAGTTGCCCCAATCGTGTCCTCTTTACCTGTTTTCCCCACAGCAAGATCCAATCTAAAATCACACAATACATTTGGTTGCCAGTTTTCTTTAATCTCTTTTCATCTTACCATTCCTTCAGTCTTTATTTTTCATTCCTTGACATTTTGCAGGAATATTGGCCCATTATTTTGTATAACAATACTCAATACAGACTTTTAAAAAATTGTGTCTTCAGAATCAGATTCAGGTTTTATACTTCGATGGGACTACACAGAAGTTGTGTGTTCTTCTCGGTGCATTATATGAGAAGATTCTTGTTGAGTCGTCCTAACAATGTGATGTTAACGTTAGTCACTTGGTTAAGGTGATGTCTGCTAGCTTTCATTATAAAGTTACTATTTTTCTTTTGTAAGAATAAGTAACTTAAGAGGAAATTCCTTGAGACTGTATATATTCTGATCCTCATCAAATTTTTATAATTTAGTTTTAGTATCCATGATGACTTTTGCCTAAAGATCATTACTTAATGTTTGCAAAATAACAATTTTCTAATGCCATCATTTTTTCTAAATTCATTAGTTGGCAGTATATTCTAAGGAAGTTTTCTCTTCTCCCCCAAGTGTCATGCATTTATTCATACCCGTTTAGACTCATCGATTCTTATTTTATGTGTTATAGTCAGTTTCCTATCACTAGTTTTTCTGTTCAGATTTTTCCAGATATGACTTGCGGGAGCCCCTTCGATGTGACTTCTGTGTTGTTCTGCTATGTCCCCACCATTCTTTGAGGACTTCCTTACTTTCTGGCATATAAAAGTATTGTAGGCTTATCTTGTACTTTTTCTGCCCCAGCCCTGGAATCAGTCATCCTTCAAGGAGCCCTGGTTTGTTTTTGTTTTGTAAGGAATGTTATTTAGAAACCAAGATAGAAGTGCAGCTGTGGGATGTTTTTGCTTCTAGACCTTTTCATTGCACAGAGCAAGAAAATCAGTATGGGTGTATATTTGTGTGTGTATATACATATTTTTTTCCTTTTTTTTTTAAAGGAAAGGTGCAGGCAGGAATGAAGGCAAGTAGACAGGTTGGCTGGCAGAGAGAGGAGGAAAGAATTTTTTTTTTTTTATTTGCTCATCTTGGCTGCTCTTCAGGACCCTAGTTCTTGGAATGTATGTGGATGGCACCAGCCAGAAGCAGCAGACTTATTCACTTGGCCACCAGGGCATGCCACATATATTTTATGTGCTGATACCTCTGATCCTCCAGTTCCAACCCAGTTCAGCAGTTCCTCCTTTATTCCGTATTTCCATTCCCTTTACCAAAAGCAAGAATCTGACTCTTAACATTATATCTTCACTGACTAGCTCAAATTCTATAATTCACATAAAGTTTCTATGCCCATATCATTGTGAAAAAGATGAAGAGTTTAATATTTGTAGTTCTTTTTAACTTCGACTGAAGTTACATATATATTGTGTTTAAAAGTTACTTGGGTTAGGTTTCTTTTTCTCCCTTCAGCATGGTTATGTTATTCATTGGAAATATGGATTAGATTTATTTGTTTCTATTTTTATTTCATTTTAGTGATGCCTCCATCATTGTTGATTAAATGGAAACTATACCTTTAACTACTATTGTCACAACTCTGATTCAGGTGTGGCCCAAGTCATGTGGGGCTTGGAGGTCATTCTATATTTTTTCTAACATCACAACAACACATATTTCCATTTTGATTTGTATTTCTGCTAGGTTTCCCAACTCTCTTTTTCAGATGCAGCAGCTGCAAATGCTCCTCCTTCTCTTCCACACAGGAGTTCAGCTTCCCATTCCTGACCTTTGTCCATGGTGTTCCTTCCCATCTGGTATCTCAGGCAGCAAAGCAGTTAAGGCCCAGACTCACTCTCACTCCTCCAAGTTTATGAGGATGGCAGGCTGGTGGACCTAAAGGAGTCACCTCCACGCCACCCCGGAGAGCCGACCCACACGGCCGCTGTGATCAAGATGCTCCTCTCCTCCTGCCAGGGCTGCTGTGAGGGGAACTTGCACACTGAACTAATTCTTCCTGTTCTGTGACTACAGCCTAGGGGATGGGACCCTTGCAGAGCTCTGGGATCATGGTCTGGAGCAAATCCCTTGGTTTCTCTGTGAAGAGTTCCTCCTGGAGGGCAGAGGTAGGCTGACTATATGCGTTGTTTTAAATGGGACAGTATTGATTTTTCATATTTCCCGACCATCCCATCGTTTTACTATAAACGCCAATTTTACCTCATTTGTAATAAACCAGGGCCATTTTAACATGGGGCAACAAGGGCAGATGACTGTTCAGGGGGCCCCTGCTGTTCCCACCCTCTGTAAGGAAGCAGGAGCCTCGGCAAGAGAATTGGCCCCCTGACATTGCAGTTACCCTGTTTCTTCAAAGACAGCAGAACACCACTGTAAGGTCAAGCTGCTGTCACTTACTATGGGGGTTATCTCTGGCACCGTGGGGTTATCTCTGGCACCATGGGGGTTATTTCTGGCACTGTGGGGGTTATTGGACATTTCTGGCATTGGGATGGTTAAAACAGTATGTATTTAGGCAGGATGGTTGCAGTGGGACTTATAGGGGCCCCAAATTTGGTTTTTGCCTAAGGTACCAAAATTCCTTGCACCAGCCCTGGTTGTTTGCATGAAGTGCAGCCAGACCACACGTCGTTACTATGTGACCACCGATCGGCAGCACATATTTGTTGCTGGCCTGGCTGCTCTGCACCTGCTCAGATTGTTCCACTGCCTCCCCTCCCCTTACTTGCCAGCACATCACCCCATCCCATTTGTTGCCATCCCATGTCTTGTGTTTGTCTCAAGGAAATATGGTCAGCCTAGGCAGAGCAGTGGGCTTTGTGATGTTAGGAATGAAGTCTGAGGTCTCTGGCAGAAACCCCTCTTCGACAAGTCCAGATTCTTTTGCTCCCACCAGTTTTTGCCAACCCCAACCCGGGGACATACTCCCTTTGCTTTTCTCTGCTGCGCCCCACGTGGAGAATTAAATTGAGAAGAGAGAAATTTAAAATTGGATGTCAACTATCGTCAGCCCATAGTTCAACAGAGTCACGTCCTCTTGTTTTCTTAGACACCACCCTCAACGGTGATTTTAGTCTCTCAGTGATTCAGACCCTTCTTTTGCTGGGACTCTGAGGCATGCAGCCCCCCAAGCTGCCAGCCATCATCTGGGGCTCATAAAAGCTAAGCCCAGTTTGGGGGCTCAATGTCTGGTCACTGAGAGATCCTGCCTTACAGACCCCAGGCTTCTGCCAGCGCCAGCACCCTTCATCTGTAAGCCACAGAAGAGACTCGGGTCTCTCTAGGCAGGGTCGCCCTCCTGACATTTGCAGAGACCACAGATGTTGCTAAGTTCTGGCATTCTGGACAGGCTGTTTCCACTTGGGGACCGTGAGTGCAAATTTAGCTCTTGTTGCCAGGACACACCTTACTCCACATGCACGTCTAGTGAGCTAGTACATACACATGTGTGTGTGCGCACGCACACACACACAGACACACACACACACACACCCAAGCTGTTAAACTGTGGGCACGCTGCAGTTTTCCAATGAGAGAGGATTTCAAGGCTGTATTTTTATAAGGAAGAAATGACATAAGTGTTCCTCTTTGTTATTTAAATTTCATGAAAATCAACTATAGATGGTGTGTAATTGAGCCCAGAATAGAGCCCAGAATATATTCTGAAATAACAGGAGCCCTTTGATCAGGTTATATAGGAAGAAAACAAAGTCAAAGAAAAGCAAAATCTCTGTGCAAAATAATGAACTATTTGTAGGAATTAGAAAAGAGACCGGGACTCAAGCACGCCTGGAGAGCATTCAAGGGGCTATTTTGAGAAGTCGCCTGGGAGTGGGGTTTAAGAAAGGATGGGTTGTGGTTGCTGTTATTGACTTGGGCCCAGAATCAGGTCATACTCAGAACTTCAACCAGGAGCCAGGGTCAGGCCAGGGGAAGCACAGGAGACCCAGGTTGGGCCAGACAATGCAGGTCCTGTACAGGATCAGAAGAATGGCAGGGCCTAAGAGGACACGTCTCCCAGACCCTCCTTGGCCCACGGAGGCAGTGAGCCTCCAGGATCGGACACCCAGGTGATAAACCAGTGCGGGAACAGGGGCAGGAGCAGGGGCAGTCTGATGGGTGCTGTCAGGAGCTGGAGCTCTCGGGCTCTGCGCTCACATGCTAACAGGCCCTCTCCAACACCATCGAAGGGGGGCTGACCCTGGTGTTCCCCAAACACCCTACTCTGTGTGCCAACAGCACAGCTTTTCCTCACTGCCACTCACCCCATGTAACCTCGACCAGACATTTTCTCTCCCTGAACTTCCATCATCCCAGCTGCCTCACAGGGAAGACAATGTCTCTTGAAAGGGTTTGTCAGAATAATATCGGACATAGAGCCTACTACAGCACTGGCCACATGATGGGTTTTGAACGTAGGAGAGAATTTCCACTTTCAGCAACCCACCCCACCTCACTTTTTGCCCTTCACCTCTCTGCTGTTCCCTGCAGGCCGCTGGCCCCAGCACCCTGGGCCCTGCAACTGGACTCCTTGAAGATTGGGTGCAGTTATGAGGCCTGGCTGTGGCAATACCCTCAGACCTTGGGTCAGCAGCTTCAGAGGGGAATCCAGAGCACTATCATGAAACTAAGGTGCAGAAAAGTCCCCAGGAAATTACCACGCCTTCACTTCCTGAGCGCCAGCTGTGTCCCTGGTAGTGCCTGGTTCCAAACACCCCTCTAGAAACTCCAGCCTTCTTCCCAGATGTTGCACCCAGTCTAGGAGCTAATTGCTCCCGCAGCCCCCAAGTTGCTACCCAGCACCCTCCTTTCCTTGTGATGGCGATGAATTACAGTGGCGGTGTCTGACTTCCCTGTTGGATTGTGAACGCTGAACACTCACGGCACAGTTCCTGGTACTCAGCAGGTGCCGAAATGTATCTGTTAAAATAAGGACAGTGGAGAAGCACTTTTGGTCTCAAAGTCCAACCAACCTGGCATGGATGGGAGGAGTGCGCCCTCCAGCTCCAGAAACGAAGCAAGTTTTGAAGGCGAGCAGGACGCGGGGACAGAGCGCCACCTACAGGCAGCGTTGCAGACTTGCGGGAATGGACTGACCTGACTGGGATCCCGGCCTCCAGGGCGGCTTCTAAAATGCAATGTCAATCCGGGTTTGATATCTGTGATTCTGCTCCAAACACTCCAAACACTCTACTCCACTGCCTCGGGATAATCAGCAATCATAACTGCCTCTGGATCACCAGCAATCGGACTCAACTCATTGGGAAAAAGAGTGGGGGTCTGGGAGCGAGGAGCAAGTCCTGAACTTTGAGAATATCCAGAAGTCTCTTCTCTTTGCACCAGTTTCTCCAGGACACGAATGGCCCAGAAACTCTCCATTGAGGAGCTTTTGGACAGGATTCAATGGCTGCAGGTACATCAGAACAAGGCAAGGACCTGCTCCCTGGGGGACCATGAGGCTTGGGTGGGGATGGCCCAGATCTAGTGTGAATTCCAACTCTGCTACTTAATAGCTGTGTGAGGTCAATTTGCATCCCAACTCTGTGCCTCAGTTTCCCCATGTGTAAATCAAGCTTCCAGAGAGTACCTAACCTGTGGAGTTACTACAGAGCTGAAAAAAACTCCTATCTATAACCCAGATGCCCAAACATCCACTGCTCCCAAGGGTCAGGTTTCCCTTTAATGTCCACATGGCACAAGATATCCAACCTTCATCCAACTTGGTCAAAAGCTAACATGTGTCTCCTATGCCCTGGTAAGACCCTGCTGTAAACCCTTTGCCTATTTTATCCCTTTGACTCTTCACAACAGCACTGGAAGGCAGTGATCATTGGTCTCCATTTTATAGAGGAGGAAAAGATACTTAAAGAGCAAGGGGCCCACAGTTAGTGTCTGAAACCTGGGCAGTCTGGCTTCGTAAAGCTTTACGTTGGAGCATTGCTCAAAGCTAAGAGCACAAGACTGACGTTTTCCACTCCCCTCTCACTTTTAGACATCTGAGATTTCAGACGTAGCGACGTCTGGTCACATCTGGAAGACCCTGTTACAAACCAGCCACCTCTGGAGACTCTGTTAGAATGCGGGATGTCAAGTGCTCAGCAGCATGATGCGAGGCAGGAGGTATCCAGCATAATGGATGGTGGGGTCAGCGCTGCCTGACACTGGGCAGGGGAGAACCTTCCCTATGTCACCGCCTCCACCTCCCCTTCTTGAAGAGGAGATGTTAGCCTTGGTCATCTGGGTTACAGTCCTCAACAGCATATGTCCCACCACTGCTGGACTCTCACGATTGGCTTAGAATACAATCCAAACCATCCACCATGGCCTTCAAGACCCTTCTAGAATGATCTGTTCCCCACTTGGCTTCCAAGCTTTAAGGTATTGCTCTCCCCTGTACACTGACAATTCCCAACTAGCCACCTTTGCTGCTTTGGGGCATTTGGACATTATGTCCCTTGACTCGCTGCCTCTCTTCATCCAGTCTCTGGTGAATCAGAAACTCTTGGGCAGTTTTCTGATGGCATGTCCAGCCTATCTGTCTGCCCCACCCTACTACTCACCGCTCCCATTTGCCCCCTCCTCCCATTCCTGGCTCCTTCCAGAATGCTAGCTCCCTGAAGGAAGGCATCCTGGTTGACTCCAAAGACATATTCACTTTCTAAGCCTGGACCTGTAAATATTGCCTTTTGTGGCAGAAGAGTGAATAGTAACTTACATGGCAAAAGATTGCATTAAGGATCTTGATGGGTGCACCCTGGTGGCCTAGCAGTCTTGTACACCCTGGGAGCAGTCCCACTTACATCCCAAGGTTCTGGGTTCAAAATCTGGGTCAGGGGAACAACCAACATGAACAGCTAAAGAAAAATATAAATAAGGTGTTTCTTCCTCTTCTCTCTTCCTGCCTGCCTATTTGCCTTCATTCCTGCCTGCACTTTTCCTTTAAAAATAAATTAAGGATCTTGAGCTGGTGGCATTATCCTGGATAATCTGGTTGGGCCCTATATGCAATCACGAGTCTCCTTACAAGAGGGAGCCAGGGGGAGATTTCATACACACAGAGCAAAGGGCCCTATGGGGATGGAATGGAGTAAAATGCTGGCCTTGAAGACTGGACTAAGTGGCCACAAACTGAGACATGTTGGTATCACTAGGAAGAAAAGGTAAGGAATAGAATCTCTGGGCTACTGGAGAGAGCATGACAGCTTGATTTCAGCCCAGGGATGCTGATTCCCAGCTTCTGGCTTCTGGCTTCCAGAACTGCATGGGCTTGTAGTTTGTGGATGTTTGTTATAGTCGCCAACAAAACGAATGGGCCAACCCACAAGTTTACTGCTGAATCCTCAGGACCAGTGCTCACAAGCTATAGGTTCTTGGTAAGTATGTGTCGGGTCGCTGAATGAAAGACATTACACCTAAAGCACAACATCGAAGATAAATGGGATGGAAAAAAAATGAAGCAAAGATTAACCAAAAGACATCGGATGTAACTATATTAGGAGCCAAAGTAGATAATAAGCCAAAAGGATCATGGATGGGGGAATGTGTCGTGACAATCAGGGAGCACGATCTGGAAACAGATGAAATAAAATTGGACAAAATTAAAAGGAGACATAGATGAGAGCATAATCATAGTGGGGGACTGTACTATCCTCTCAAAAACGGACAGGCCAATCAGCAAATGGATAAGATGAGGGACGATCTGAACTTCACAGTGAGAAGCTGGAGCAGTAAGTGAGTGAATGGAGACAGGCTGAAGGCCAGCCAAAGCTCGGAGGACTGGCTGCAAGGGCCGCCTGGGAGGAGGGAATGGAGGTGGGCCAAGAAATGGGAACAAAGGGGTGGGAAATGGGGCACAAGGCAAAGGACAGCTTTGACGAGAGGAATTAAGGTATCTGAGAGTTGCTGTGTTCACTGCCTGCCCAATCACTGGACAAGCTCTGTGACTTTAGACAAGTGAAGGAAACTATACTTCAGTTCCTTCCGCCATAACATGGGGTGGTAACTGACATAATATAGTGGTGGAGAGGTTAACTAAGACAAGGAATGGAGAGGACTTAGCAACAGCAGTCTTTCTAGAATTTGAGGCTGTGATGAAAGGCTGGGGCCGGTGGAGAGGTGCTGGTCCACTCTGAGGGCCAAGAAGATAAGGGATCAGGGATACAAGACATTCCTCCAGCCAGCATCCGGGTTCCTGCCAATGTTTCCACTGAAAGCTGATCTGAGTCCTGAGGAGGAACTTCCAGCTTCCTGCCTAGAATCCTTGGGACACCCTAGCCAGCCCCCTCCATTCCCAAGGGCTAGGCCCAGGTTTCCAGAGGGGTCCCCTCTGACCCCAGAGCTGCCCTAAGAGTTTTGTTATCAGGAGACAGAGTGCGAAGTAGTTCAAGTCAAATATTTTGAGGACAGATTATGTATTATCTGTGTGATGTTGGCTGAGTAGCGCACGCCCCTGTGCCTCAGTTCCCACAGTGAGAGGAGAGTAGTAACGGCCCCTCCTCTCTAGGGCTGGAGGATCTCAAAGCAGTTGAGACACGTAGAGTGTTCACAGCAGAATCCACCACACGCAGCATCATGACCAGGGACCCAAATCCCTGAGACAGTCTAGACAGGATGTCTGCCACCCACTCACCCATAGACCTTGACTGCTTTGCGGTAGTTTCTGTCTTTCAGGCCTGTGGGGACTCAGGTGCTAAAGAAAAATCACATTTGAGGAAACTGGAGGTTACACACCTGTGTGAGGACTGTAAGCACAAAGGCTCACTTAGAAGAAGAGCCTGGATGCAAACAGACGAGGGAGACAGGCTGGAGGGAGTGAGGGAAACAGCATCTTGGGAGTGCAGACCAGTTCCTGTGGGAAAGTGAGCCCCAGGTGACTTCACCTTCTGATTTTTCAGGTTTATGCTTCCAGACTCCTGATTTCAACATGCTACCAACTTGGACAAAATGGTCAAAATACCACACTCTGTGGCCCAAAGTAGCCAGCAGTTTCTTCTTTGAGGACAGGAAATCTGCTGCACAGGTCCTGGTGCCTCCCGAACCAGGCTGAGGTGCACAAGAGTGGGGACTGCTTCCCGAATGGTCCATAGGTCTTAGATCCCCTTGAGATAAACCTCCATGGCTGATTCGAGTGCCAGTGCAGCTATGGGTTTGCGAAAAGCACACAGAACAAATAGTAAGAGGTATGCTATTGATCATGCCACCCATGACAGCAAATACCAGAATGGGGTAAAAGAGTTGTGTTCTTGATTTTCTTGAATGCTGGTGCTGGGACGAAAAAGATTCACAGAAACTGGCGGTAATGTAAAGTGATACAGCTGCTTCGAAAACCACCTTTGTGCAGGTCCTCAAAAGGTTACATATAAGTGTGTCCTTGGGGCCCAGGTGCTAAGTCTGGGGCTGAGTCTTAGACCACGTAAAGCCCAGAGACCTGGGTTTGTAACCCAGGCTGGGGAAAACAACCAAAAATGAATAAAAGCAAACACATAAAAAATAATAAAAAAAGATTCAATTTGTATTACGAATCCTCCAGGTCCTAGCTCTTGAGCAAAGCATAGAAGAGAGGGAGGACGGAAACTCAGGTGCTGTCACAGAGTGAGGTGGGGCAGTCTTGATGATATAGGACAGCCCTCCCCGCACAGAGCATTCTGTCCTCTAAAGACAGGACCCAGCCGGGACCCAGCAATCCCACTCCTAGAAGTTTATTCAAATGAGGTAAAGAAATCTGTCTACACAAAAGCTGCTCATGCGTGTTGATAGCAGCTTCATGCATTACTGTCAAAACTGGAAGCAACCAAGATGTCCCTCAGTGGTCAAGTGGATAAGCAAACGGTGATTCATGCAGACTATGGAACAGTATTCAGCACTAAAAAGAAACCAGGTATCAAGCCATGAAAAGACATGGAGGAAACCTCAGTGCATTTTACTTAGTGAAAAAAAAAAACAGTCTGAAAAGGTAAAAGTATGCAGATCATTCGATGTCATTCTGGAAAAGATAAAACTGTGGAAACCATAGAACGATGCGGAGTTGTGGGCAGGGGATGACTAGGTGACACAGAGAAGGTCTTTAGGGCAGTGAAACTGTTTTCTATGACACCATGACTGTGCATATTTGTCATTATACATTTTTTTTTCAAAAGCCCATGGAACATCCAGAGCTGAGGGTGACTCCCGAGCATAAACTCTGGACTAGGGTGAAGGTGTGTGGCCAGTGCAGGCTGGTAGATTATAACACGTGCCACTGTGGAGGGGGTCTGACAGAGGAGGAGGCTGTGTGTACGGGAGGGTGATATCCGGAAAATCTCTGTATTTGCTCACTTTTGCTGTAAACTGTGGTAAAACAAACAAAAAACATCCATTTAAAAAACGCAGGACACTGTGAGCACACAAAAGTTGCCCAACAGCGCTCCCTATCACCCACAAACTACAAACTTTCTCAGCGAGTAGGGTCAGGATGGCTGGTGTCTGAAAACAAAAGACAAGGGGGACTTTTACCTCTCTGAGTGGCACTCTTCTGTGTGAGGACTATTCAGGAGGGCACGGCAGGAAGGGAAGACAGATAGAGGCTGGCATTTACCACGGTCTACACTGAGGCCCCAGGTTTCTAGAAAGATCTGGAAGCATTGAATGGAGAACCTGCAGACTCTACAGAACTGTGGGAGGCATTTCACACGGGCAAACCCTCAGCAGCAGGGTTTGCCACCAAATGGTTGAACCACGGGGTCATGGGCCTCAGCTAGAAACACCACAGCTCACAAGCCATCTTTGCTGTAAGTGGGACCATAGTAAAGTGTGTGGCCCCCCAGGGCCAGGGCTTCAGAGCAGGCAGAGAAACCAGGGGATGACACCTCAGGGTCACTTTGGATCGATAGCTGCCCAACAGAAAGAGTGTGTACTGGGCCAGGGGGTGAGAATGTACTGGACCTCGCCGGTGATTTACGCTTTGTAAGGTGATGCAAAACCAGGCAGCCTCTGGAAAACCACTTGGAGAGAGAGCTCTGTGGGAAGGATTTCTCATTTTCTTTTCAGTTTTCCATTTTCATGAAATACTCCCCCCCGGAGACCGAGGGAAGGGGAGCGTGCTTTTTATATTATATTAGTTGCCATGTGGAAAAGACATATTCCCACAACATTCGATTCAGAATGAAGACGCACATTTGTAAAGCATATGTGAAAAATGTCATGTGTGAAGGGTAAGAAATATTTGTTGTTATGGCTTGGGCAAGTTTTGTGAAATATCATAGGACAGGGAGAAAATGTTGAGAGTGAGAAAGCACCAGGGAAAATTGACCTGCTGGTCTTAAGGACACTGGCACAGAGTAAGGCACTGATGTTTAGAGAAGAGGGACTTGTGAGAAAGAATCTTCATGTGTCCTGTACTTGCGCAGTGTCTGAAAGGGTGATAGGGTGCCTGTCCTAGTGGTTACCAGTTGGAAAGGGTGGGAGAGACTTTCGCTCTACTTTTTATGTTTACAAAAAATGTGAGCCATGTGAATATTATTACCTTCTCAAAACATTTCATAAAAATAAAACAAACCAGAAGAGAATAACAGGGTCTGGAGAAGGCCAGTGGGCGCTCCCTCCACCTTTCTCTCTGGGTGTGGAGACCAGGCAAGGGTCACGCTGGCTGCCCGCTCCAAGTTCTTCACTTTATACTCACAACCACAACCTTGCTTAGTCCTCCCTCCATTACCATTTGCAAATGAGTAGGTTGACCATATTTTCTTGAGTTAATACGGGATATTGGGATGGCAAAAACAGGATGGCGTTATGCACTGGTGACTAAGGAGAGGGGAGGAGGCAGAGCAGAGCAGCCAGGCCAGCAACAAGTAAGGACCATGCAGTGTCCATCAGCGATCACGTAGTAACAGCACGTGGTCCAGCGGGACTTTGTACAAAGGGCTGGGGCCAGTGCAAGGAATTTTGGCAACTTATTGGAAAACCAAATTTGGCGTCCCTATAAGCCCCACTTTAAATATCCTGCCTAAAACACATCCTGCTTTAACCATCACAGTTCCAGGAATGCCCAATAATGGGCCTAGTGCCAGAAATGCCCAATAATCTCCACAGTGCCAGAGATAACCCCCACAGTGCCAGAGATAACCCAAAAAGTACTTACCTGCAGCTCAACCACACTGTTGGGTTCTGCTCCCGTTGAGGAAACAGACACATGGTAGGTAGGGAGAATCCTCTTCCCAAGAGGCTCCTGTTTCCTCACAGGGATGGGAGTAGCAGCAGCTGTTCTAGGTCATTGCAGTGATGCTGGCAAGAACTGTCTTTCATACGGGGTACAAGCGGAAGCTAGTTTTGGCCCCCCGCCCTCAACAGACTGGGTCTGGAGCAACTCAACTGTCCCTTTTTCCCTACATTAAAGACAGCCCTGGTGGCTCAACCTGGTGGGGCAGCGGTTAGGTCAATCGCCTCAGAAGGAACACAGGCCACATACTCTGGATTTGAGTCCAGGGTTCCATGGGAAACAACCAGTGTGCAAAACTAAATAAAAATAAAGAAAGATATTACCTCCTCCTCTCTCTTCCTGCCTGCCTCCATCCTTCCTTTAAAAGAAAAAAAATATTAAAAGACAGCCCTGGTTTATTGACAATGATACAAAATTGACATTTATATTAAAACAACGGGCCAATCCAGAAATATGAAAAATAACATCACTTTCCCATGTCAAATAGTATGTATCGTCAGCCTATAGATGAAACTCTGAGACTCCAGGAGTGGAAAAGATGTGCCCAGTACCTTGGCTCACTGGTGGCAGAGGTGGAATGGGAAATCAGTCTCTCCTACCCCAGAGACCACTGCCTTCCAGGGACAAGACCTAGGCTGCAGGATGGCTCCACCCGGGCTTTACAGCTAGATGCTGGAGCTCCCTTCTTGCACACCCCTTCTCGCACACCCCCAGTCCATTAGAGGACCAGTAACTGCAAGAATTATGAAGGGCTGTGGCTATGCCCTGGACACTCAACCCAACAGCCGAGACAGGAAGACAAGCTAAGTGATGAAGGCCGATGTATTCATCAACCAACTTTTGGGGCTTTGACAAGGTCAAGGGAGAGATGGAGGGGAAATCCAGGAGGATCTGGGAGCAATGGTGACAGCAGAACCCAGGGCCTGTGCAGAGGGCTGAGGGCGTTCCCTGGCCTTGGCTCTGGGAGCATGCGGCCTCAGGTCCTGAAGCGAGTCGCTCAGGAAAGCGTCAGGCTCCTGCCTGCTGTCTCCGTCCTGAGTGTGGACACAGCTACTAGTCCCTGCAGGCATGGAGCACACGGACATGGTGGTGGCGGGGCTGGGAGGGGATGCTGAACTGGAGCTCTGAAGCCCAGGAATCCAACCACCTAAGCCACTGCTTCCCAGGAGCATCCTTAGTCTCATTTCTTTGTCCCCGACAAAATGCATGTCATGTAGGATCTGAGATTCACTCCAAAGCGAGGTTTCTGTCTTTTACTGGTTTTGAAACTCCAATTTGTATTAAACTGGTAAAAGAGAATGAAAAGAAGACCATTTAATTTTGCAAAGCAAATCCACAGAAATTTCTGGAAGGTGTTTCCTTTGTTTTGGCAAAATCATGCCAGATTGTAGTGCATGTGATAGTCACTTCCAAGGCAGCACTGGAGGCTCACAGCCTCAACACTGGGCTGGGGTGTTTTGGTTTGGGGGGGTGGGGGGGGTGTTTCACTAGAAGCTTCCAGGATTTAGTTTCCTTCCCAGGAAGTTTGGCTCCTCCTCAGATCACAATGCCTATCCCAGATGTCTAAGGTGTCTTCAGATGCTAGCTGCAAGAGTGAGGAGACCTCATGTAGGCAGCACGGCCCTCAGTCCCCACCTCTGATGCAGCCACACCGTGGAGCACTGTCCTCCCTGGAGCACTGTCCAGCATTTAAAGAATCAACCTTCTTGCATCAGTTTGAAACAATGAGCAAATTCAAAAGTTTGAAATGCTTTGAGCATCAGTGTTTTGTGTGCCTACCATGGGTATGTGGTGGGGGCAGGGGGTTCAGAGCTCTGCTTAGAGACTCTGAGTCAGGGACACAAACCCGTGAAAAGTGGTGACTGACCATCACTTTATTTAGAAGCCCCTGGTGGAAAAACCTAACAATAACACTAACTCCTGCTTTCAGAATCTGTGACATCAGGTACACCCTGGTAACCAAGCGGATTAGGCCACTAGATACAGCCACACACATCCCAAGAACCCAGGTTCAAAATTCAGGGCTGGGGGAAGAATTAAATACAATAGATGAAGCTCTCTTCCTCCTGTTTCTTCCTGCCTGCCAGCCTACTACTTTCATTCCTGCCTGCACCTTTCCTTTGAGAAAAAGAAACCTGTGACATCAGGGACACGAGGAATGTGCAGCAGGTGAGTGGCACCCGTTCCAGTCGCAGGCAGGAAATGGGAGACCGGGAGTTGGCAGTAACCGTGGCCTGGATGACTCACGGACCCTCCCACTGACACCTACCTGAGATTTATATTGTTACACAGCGATCCACATGGCTGAGACTTATTTTAGACAAAGAACATTTTGGTCAATCAATATAGAAGTGGGAACATAAAATTAAATGAAACTTGCAAGGTGAATTTGGGTGCTTTTTTGTTTTGCATTGCAACCAAGAGAGATATAATATTTTATTGAAATATGATAAATGTGACCACCCATCCAACATCATATCTTCCGATAACTATGTGTAGGAACATTGGATAACCACATGAAGTTGGATCCTTAGCTTACACCACATACAAAAATCAACTCAAATGGATTATTGGCCTAAATATAAGACCTAAAACTATAAAACTCTTAAATGAAAAAAAAGCTTCATGATATTGGATTTGGCAGTGATTTCTTGGATCTGACACCAAAAGCATAACCAACAAAGTAAAAATAGGTATACTGGATTACATCAAAATATAAAACATCAAAGGATACAATCAACATAAGGAAAAGACCACCTACAGAATGGGAGAGAGTATTTGTGAACCCTACATCTGCTAAGGGGTTAATATCCAGAATACATAAATACATAAAAAAAGAACTCCTACAGCTTAACAAGAGGAAAACAAATAAGCTCATTAAAAACAGGCAATGGACTTAAGTAGACATTTCTCCAAAGAATTATACAAATGGCAACAAGCGTATGAAAAGTTAATCAACATCAGTAAACACTGGGAAATGCACATCAAAACCTCAATAAGATACTACCTCACACTCATTAGGATGGCTTCTTTTAAAACAAACAAACAAAACAAAAATAATAAGTTTGGCAAGGATGTGGAGAAACTGAAATCCCTGTGCACTGTTGGTGGGAATGCGAAATGGTACAGCCACTAAGGAGATCTGCATGAAGAGTCCTCAAAAGCTTAAAAATAGAATTACTGTAGAAGCCAGCAATTCCAGTTCTAGGTGTATACGTACTCTGAAGAATCAAAAGGCAGGAATCGAACAGACATTTGGACACCTATATATAACAGCATTATTCATTTGACAATTGTCAAAAGGTAGAAGTAACCCAAATCTCCTTTGACTAATGAGTGGATAAATAAAATATGGGATAGACATACAACAGAATATCATTCAGTCAAAAAAAAAAAAATTCTGACACGTGCTATAAATGGATGAAACTTAAAGAAATTCTGAGTGAAATAAGTCAGTCACAAAAGAGCAAATGCTGCATGATCCCACTTACATGAGGCACATGGAGCAGTCTGACTCATAGAAATAAAAAGTAAGATGGCGTTGCCAGCGGATGGAAGGATGGGGAAAATGGGGAATTGTTGTATAATTTGTTTTATAAGATGCAAAGTTTCTGGAGCTGTTTTACAACAACGTGAATGAACTTCACTCTATTGACCTATACACTTAAAATAGCTAAAATGGTAACTTGTATATTTTGTGCATTAAACTATAATGAAAAAAAAAATATATATATATATGCATATTGCTTTCAGAGAGGCAGTTCTTTTTGCCTCCCGTCTCCTGCTATCAGATCTGCATGGAATACTTGCAGATACCAGCAGCCACCTAAATTCCCACACAGAGGTTTTGTTCATGGTATGTTAAAATATGCCTTTGAAGACACACTAATTTCAGAATATCCTTTATTCCTCAACTTTTGTTAAATGTATTTATACTAGGCTTTTACCTCACTTAATTAAAAACAAAAAAGCTCCTGTTTGATGTGTGTTGTGCTGTTTGGGGCCATCTTTCCTGGCCAACTACACGCTTCAAATAAGACCAAGCTGTGTTTCTTCCCCACAGGTCCTTGACTTAAAAAGAGAGACTCCTTTAGCAAATGCTTCTGATCAAGTGAAAGCTGACCCCTCAGGTGATAGGTGAAGACACTGACTGTTGGATGAAGGAAGCTGGGCAGGCATGGCCATTCCCGTTCTAAAGATGAAGACACACTGTGGCCCAGAGAGGAAAAGTGACTTGACATGAAATATGCTCACAGTGGAGCCATGACAGGGCTCCCAGGAAAGGTTCCCTCCTGCTCTGTGAACTTCTGCTGGATGCTGTGGGTGAAAATAAAGGGGACAGCATGCAGGACAAAGAACAAAGGACACCTCCTCCTTCCTCAAGCTCCTGCTCCCATGCAGCCTAAGGGAAGGTCCTTTAACTCAATGGATAAAATGGTCAAAAGCTAATTGCTGGACTTAGAGGCCTCAGCTTTGTGTGGCCAGTTCACCCAACGCCAAGGTAAGAGAAAAGAAGGCCTGAGGAATTCTCAGGCACTCCATGCCAGGCCTTGGTCAGGGCTCCAGGCTCCATCTGATTTAGCAGCAAATGAAATTAACATATATTCAGAAGTTAGAATGACAGTGAGATGGGGCTTCGGCACTGAATGCTGGACTCGGGGTGGGAGCCCAGGCCAGAACGGTGGCAGCTCCTTAAGGGGCCTTTTCTTACCAAGTCTGTCTTTGAGGCATGTGGAGGTCATTCAGGTCTTGCTGCCCAGTCCCTCCTCTATATGGAGGCCCAGCCTGCTAAGGAACTTCCGTGATAGCCATTTGCTTCCTACCAGGACGCGGGCCAAGAGACAAGAAGAACTGCTCAAATCCTAGGAAATCACTCAGCCAAGCTGAGTTATTAAAGAAGGTGAGGACCCAAAATCCAGGTGACGTGCACCTGGGGAGGCCTCGGTCGTAGGAGTTGAGGGCAAGGACTTAAAGCTCAGATCTGGGTTTAAGACAGAGCTCTGCTACATAGTATGGGGGTTACTTACCCCCTTATACCAGTTTTCTTGTGTGTGATATACTGAAATACTGGAAACTTCCTCTAAGCTTTAGTGAGGATTAAATAAGATCATTCATCTAAGGGCTTAGCATAGGACATAGCATATAATAAGGACTCACTAAATGAAAATTTATTGTTTTAAAGCTCAAATATACTATCACTGTTTCTATTATTCTTACTGGCCAAGGGCAGAGAGCAAGGTGGTTGTATAAGATGCTAGGTCCATCTCCAGCAGGGGTGTGTGTACAGGCTTCTCCACACAAACAAGCAATTCTCAGGTGCCAGCCGGGTTCCAGTAATTCAACTCAAATCTGACATTATCCACTAGAACTAACATCAGATTCCAAGTAAAGGACTCAGTTTCCCAAGATCGCCCTCCCTTTCAGGCCCCATTGGTGGGCCCCTGGAGCATGTGTGGGTTGTCCGTGCTTCTGTCCAGCCAGTTACAGATTAGAGGGTCTCACACCCCACTCCTCAGGCTTGGGGTGACCATTGAAAGCCCAGATGCTTCTGCTGACTGTCTGACATGAGAGGTTCTCAGGACACCTTCCTCAAGTTCAATTAATTTGCTAGCATAGCACACAGATCTCAGGAAACCCATTTCCTCACTAGATCATGGATCTATGACAAAAAATAAAACTCAGAAAATACCAGATGGAAGAGATGCCCAGGGCAAGGTCTGGGGAAAGGGGAGAAGCCATGGGGCTCCTTTGGGGTTTTGATGGAGGCTTCACTCCTTGGTGACTGACTCAAATTCCAGCCTCCCTCCCCTCCCCACAGGTTCCAGCCCTCTAATCACACAAACATTGGTTCCTCCTGGCAGCCAGCTCCCATCCTTAGGCATTGCCCCCAAAGTCACTTATTAACAAGAGACACCTTTATCATGCACAGCCCTTAGGGAAAGTACAAGGTTTTTCTGAAGCTGGGAATCAGAACTGTGGATGAAGCCCACATGTGTAATGAGAAATATTTCATCATCCCAATGACCAAAGTAAATATTTCATAGAAATCACAATATTGCAGTGAGTCAAAGTCATTTCCAGAAGCTGGGTCTCTACGCCCACCTCCCTCCACCAGGCACCACCCTGATGCTGTCAGTTCACTTGGCCAACACCTACCCAGCCTACAGGAGTCTGCACCAACGTCTCCTTCTGCAGGAGGCCTTCCCTGGTGGGTTAGATGCCCCTGGGGTTATGGTCCTGGGTCTCCCCATCACAGCTACCATCTTTCTCTTACCTGGGAGCTCAGAGCCAGAAGGGAGCATCCATTCCTGCTGATCCTGAGTCCATTCATGGACGACGCTGTGGAGTCAGGTGGGGCCATGTCGGGGCACTTTGAGTCAGAGAAGCATGTCTTTTCACACCCCCAGCCCTTGGCCTCCCTCATGCTGGGTTCCCAGGGCTCAGCGCTTGTCTCCCTAAACTTTCACGTCCTCCCTGTCCATGAAGAGCAGGCCCCTGGGTTTAGGGGTGCTGCCGCCTGCTGGCGAACAGCCGCACTGGCCTGGAAGGCTGGAAGCAGGCCCCTCTTTGCTGAATGTGTTGACCAGCCAGCTGGAGCACGGGATTGGAGACGGGTGGGCAGCCTGACTCCAGAAAACAATGCCCAACAGGCACAATAACATCAGGGGAAGACCCAAGAGTCCTATAGACTGCGTTCCACTCCTGATGTGGACACTACGCAGATGTGTGACCTTGGGTGGCAAACTACTGTGAGCCTCAGCTTCCTCATCTGTAAAATGGGTAGGTAGCCTTCTCCTATGCCAGGATACGGGCTGTAGCAGTGACCCGGAAAGTCATCCTAGAACACCCCTTTTACTTCATTATCCTTTCCATGGAATTTCTGTCGAGCTCTGATAAATTATGTGTTCAACTTCAAAATGATGCATGTTTGAACCAAAACCCAGAGCCTGCTGAGAACGGGAGGTTTGTGCTGCTTGGCACTTTGCACAGATCTTGCTAACTCTCCCACAACTAGCATCCTCACTGTACAGAGCAGACTCAGAGACACTGAGTAAACCCGCTTGAAGTCACACAGCTACTACAAAAAGGACCCGACCTCAGACGGAAGTCTGTGTGACATCAGAGGAGCCCATGAAGGGAACATTTACTCACTGAAGACAACCAGGAAGGTCATTCAAACCAAAACCAGCACCTCCATCCCCGCCCCTTCGCATTGGCCCATCGCTCACCCTCCCTGGTGGGGCTGTCAAACTGTTACCAGCAGGAGTTCCCCATGGGCCTCCCTCTGCCTTCCGAATCTCCTGGCTGTTTCAGTTCTCTTTCTTGCTGAGAAGCACTCTAGCCTGAGGCTCCCAGGGCTCAGGGGCACCCCTGCTGTTCTCCTACTCCCCCATGCCAGGGCTGGGAGTGTGGGCACATCCCTCCCCCACTCGGGCAGGGGGCAGTGGGGCAGAAGTGTTCCATCCCCAGGGAGGAATGTCAGGCCCAAAGAAGGGATTGGACTGACCAGAAACTGCACACCTAAGAGGAGCAAAGCCTCTTGTGATGCTAACTACTGCAGACTGTGATTCTCTCTGGTGGACGGGACTACCCAAGTATCACTGAGGCCAGAGAGTGAGGGAATCCCGAGGGGGAGGCCCCTTCCCCTGGCTCAGAGACATGCAGTCTGGGCGAGGGAGCCTGGTGTGCAGAGAGGAAAGGCTCTAGAACACGGCCAGCCATCTTCTACTTGGCAGGCTTGGCCCCATGCGTATTCGCAACGCTTGAAGGACATATCATGTTGTCCATTTGGGCTTCTGCTTGTCCCTTTACCCATGAAGGAAGCACTGCTGTCTAGACAGAGGGACAATGGTGCTGGCAAGAGCCCTGAGGCCTACCCTAGGGGCTGAGTCACACGTGGCTCCTCTTCCTCACGAGCCCAGCAGCATGCCAGAAATCTGACCGCTGGAGTCACCGTTGAGCTTATTCATTACTGTCCCTAGATTCCCTGAGAAGGACACACACATATTTCCAAGAATTGTCAGAGTAGGAATTTCTCATTGACCTGAGCTTTGTCCCCACTTCACAATGCCAGGAGAACCCAGGGTACAAGAGGAAGGGGGTGGACACAGAAGAGATACTTGGAGATAACAAAGGTCATGAATGGAGACTTAGCTGAACTTCAGCCACCTGCCAAAGGGCCCACCAGTGCTCATCCAGTACTCTGGGGACCAGCCCTGATCCCACCCTCTTGTCTTACCCCACATCCACTTCATCCCATCTCACTCCTGAGGGGTCAAAGGCTACACTCATCTCCAGAGCCCTGGGACTATCCCCAAAGCATGCCCATAGGGAGTTTGTGGCACCTGTCTGGACCATGGAGGTAAGCTGCAGTTGGGTCTGAGTCAGCTTACCAGGGTCCTCACCCAGTTCTACTGCAGATTTGTCGTGTGGCCTTGGCAGGCCACTTCCCTGCTTTGATCTTCTGGATCAGAGATTTGAGCACCAGGGTCCATGATGTTCCCAGCAAAGTTTCAGAAATAGCCAGCAAAGTCCCCAGAGTGGCAAGAGTAATATACTCTTATTCCAGGGTCCAGCAATTACACTCCTGGATATGTGCCCAAATTAGTTAAATACTCTTGTCAACACCAAAACCTGCACATGGATGTTTATAGCATTAATTATGAATTAATTGCCAAAATTTGGAAGCAAACATTGCACCCTTTAGTGGATGAACAGATCAACTGTGATATATCCAGACAACGGACTATCATTCCACTTTACAAAGAAATGAGCTATCCAGTCATGAGAAAACATGAATGAACCTTAAACGCACATTTCTGAGTGAAAGAAATTCATCTGGAAAGGGTACATATTATATGAGTCCAATTCTGTGACATTCTGGAAAAAGACAAAACTATAAACAGTATAAAGATCAATGATTGTGAGGAAGGAGTGAATAAGTGGAGAGCAGAGGATTTTTGGCGCATTAAAACCATTCTGTATGCTTTCCATAGAGTAAAATGCACAAAGCCTAAGTGTACAGCCTGATAGATTTATATCTATCTACACACATTATGCCACAACCATATATATTTATAAATCCAGATAATTTTCTCGTACTCCTTCCTAGTTGTTGTAGTTGAATTGTGTCTCCCCGAAATTCACATGTTGAAAAATCCCGAGTTTCTCAGAGTGTGACTTGCTTGGCAGTAGGATCTTCCAAGACGTGATCCAGCTAAATGAGGTTGTTAGAGTGAGTCCTAATTCTACATGACTGCTGTCGCTATAAAAACGGGGAAATCTGGAGCCAGGCATGCATATAGTGAGAATGTCACATAAGGAAGAGGTTAGAAGGGAATGCTTCTACATGCCAAGAAATGCAAAGATTTCCAGCAAAAACCCAGGAGCTAGGGAAGAGGCCTGGGACAGACTCTTTCCACACAGCCCCTCAAAAGGAGCCAACCCTGCTGAATGACTTTGGACTTCCAGCCTCTCAAACTGAGAATACACTCTTGATGGGTGAGCCATCCAGTCTGCAGTACTTATGCAAGTAAGGCAGCCCTAGCAAATTAATATACCAGTTAATACCTCTCCATAGAGATCATTCTGTGTTCTGATTTCTACCATCATAGGCAAGTTTTGCCTGTTTTGCATTTCCTAACAATAGACTCATACCGTCTCTTGTGCCTGGTTTCTTTTGCTCCCCAATATGTTTCCGAGTTTATTTTACACTGTTTTATAGATCATTCACCCCTTCTCCTTTTGAGCACTGTGTAGTATGTCTCTGTTTATATGTCTAGTCTATGTTTATCCATGCTGTGCTCATGAACATTCAGTTATTTCTAGTTTGGGGTTCAGTAGAACCAATAAAATGCTGTGAACATTCTTGTACAGCCGTTTGAGGGGAAGACGCGTAGAGAAGCCGTTGGTGATGTCTGCCTTTTCTCTTATTTTTAGTTGTTTTTGTTTTGTTTGTTTTTGACAGTCAGTCCTATAACTTAGGGGGCTTAGAGTTTTTTTAATTAATTGTTAATAAAAGTTGTAGAACTATATATGAGATTAACTTTGTCTAGGGAGGATTTCTTTTTCTTCTAGAAAGCACTTAGGGAGGGGAAGTGAGGCTGGTTTCATAAGGCCTGGTCTACTCTGGTTTGCTCTTACCCTGCGTCTCCCCCACAGGTCTCATTTGAAAGTTTGCTGAACAGTCTCCCTCTTCCTGGCTGGCCCGGAGCCGAACGTCAGTTTTACTCTCCCAGCACCATGTAGCTGCCCAGCACCATGTAGCTTCTCAGCCTTTGAGCTCTTGGCTTTTCATTCTCTCATCCCACCAGCCTTGGAACTAGCAGTCATCTTAAAGGTGGAGCAGAATGATGAGTTCATTTCCCTGTGGTTCTCTCTTCTCTAGGGCCTTGGCTTCTCAAGTCCTGAGCACCAGTTTGCATCTTCTCTGTCCTAGGAGACTCCTGAGTGTCTCAACTGCCACTTTCTATTCAGCCTTAAAGGCCATGTCACTCTTGAATGGATAGATGTCTTGCCGGGCAAAGGACTAGCACACCGGCCTGCATTAATGGGTCTTCCTTCTCTCTGGGGTCTTGGCGTTTCAAGTTCTGGCTGCCACTTTGCTCTCTCATGCCTCCAAGTAGGTGTTTTAAAATCCAACTTCTATATCTGTTCTTGGTGCGGAGACCACTCTGTGACTAGTTCCATATCTGAATCTAAACTCACATTAATGATGGGTTTCCATGCACTGAGTCTCTTCTGTGTGCCAGGCACCATATCTCAATTTTTTAATGCATTTCCCCCCCGAAGTCTTACAAATGCCATCTAAATAGGTGCTAGTATGATGCTAATTCTACAGGGAGAAAGCCTGGGAGTCAAAGGCTCAAGATTTTTGCTCAGGTTCAGGCCGTCACTAAAAAAAAGACACAGGAGTTGAACTGGCATCAAAGCTGAGCCTTTACCGCTAGGCAACTAGCCTTTCTCATCTAGCGTTGAGGTGAAGAGGTGTCTCTAGGATCCCTCTAGGAAGCCCTCCCAGAATCTTCCAGAGCCTGTCCATCTCTGCTGTTCTACTGTAAGAACTGTTCATGCCCAAGTCTCCTTGGGCATGGTGACACCCTGTGTGTAATTCTGCAGGGTGGGCCTCCCCCACATCCATCATAGCTCTGTGCATGTTGGGATCAGAGACATAATGGAGAAGATAGAACGCAGACAGGCAGCCTGTAGCTAATGCTTGGTTCACTGCAGGGACAGAGCTATCTCTGGGGGAGCTGGTCTCCCAGGGAAGCCCATGGTGGTGTCATACAGGCTGTGGCAGGCAGGGGTGAGTTCTCTGTTTTCCTCCTTGCTTATAAATAATCAACCAGAGTTTAAATACTCAGAGAAGCAGGTGAGGGGTCCTAAACAGTACCCAGAGAGGCCTATCCTCTGGGGTGTGGCCTGTTGAGAACTCAGGGGTCACAAGAGTCACCCACAAGGAGTAAGCTATGGATGGGGGCAGTGAGGCAGATCAGGTGGCACCTGCTGGCTGACAGGAGAGGCCAGGTGTGCAGCCTCAACTGCATTCCCTCCAGGTGTCCCCAGGTCAGCTAGAGTTTGAGGGAGAAAGAGAAAGGACTATACTGCTGGCTTGTCGTGGGCCTGGGGCAAGGCACTGCCCTCCTAGGCCTCAATTGCCCCTTCTAAGATGAGCACGTGCCTGTTCAGTTTGTCAGGTTGGCGAGTACAGTACAGTCTGTGAACATGCTGGTGAACTATGATGAGATGTACCAGGTGATGGATGAACTCCATGGTGACGCCGGGATTTTCCAGGACAGCCTGAGTCGGCAGTGGTGGGTGAGCGTCATCCTGGTCTCCACCTCAGTGGGCAGCAGTGCCCAGGAAGGGGGTGCAGTGAAGGTGACTCATTGCTCCCATGCTGCAGGAGAGGCCATCCTCTGTGAGTGGCCCTGTTTGCCCTCCTCCTGAGGCCCAGCCCTTTCCTGAAACACTTGGGGGACTGCCATATTGCCCACAGCTCCCTGGGCCACTGCTGATCATTCTGTCCTCACCAACCCTCTATCCAAAAACGCTCTTTTCTGTTAGACTGGGATGCTATGCCCCGTCCAGCTATCAGGGGAGAGGAGGAACACCCTGGCAGCCTGGGTACAGCTCTCCTGGTCCCTGGGAGAAGGCAGCAGAGACAGGATGAAATGCCCCTCACACAAGACTTCTCTCTCTTGCCAGAGTTTCCAGGCTAGGGTTCCTCAATCTCTCTGCAAGGGAGTTGCACTTCTGCAATGGACGATGACACTTTCATTTTCTTTCCTGAAGGGTACAGGAAAGCAACAAAACCCAAGAGTGTCCCAACACATCACATCCTGGGACCACAGCCACAGCTGCCACACCCAGACTGCTTGCTCCAGCCCAGACCCGCTCTCTGCCGAGAGCCCACAGCTGCGGCACCAGAGCCAGATGAGCCCCTGGCAGTAAGGTAAGGGAACACCAGAGGGCCTGCAGCCCACAGTGAGGGGAGAAGGCCTGGGGGCTGGGGGTAGGGCCCCTGCTGCCTGCTGGTCAGGCTCACACCCCACTGTCTTCCTCCTGCCACAGAGATGGCGTCTAAAGGATTTCTGGGTTTCTGCTTCCTCAGAACCGCTGGGGGCCTACAGACAGCAGAACCCTTCAGGGGTTTTTGTCATCTCTGGAGTGTTCAGTGGAGCAGAGGGTGAGGCCACACAAGCAAGGGGTCCCATCTTTCTGACGGATTCTCTTAGGGTTCTGGGCTACACGATTGGTTCCTAGGAGTAAACTCTGAGTTTCTGATCTGGTCTGAGAACAGACTCCAGCACTGTTGTCCTGGGCCCAGTGTACGTCACACACCTCAGCAAGAGGTTCCCTATAGGCTAGGCTGACGGGGGGTGGGGGAGGAAGGGTTGTGGACAGAGGCCAAAGCAGGGTTGAGGGTTAGGAAAAGGGGTGTCCTGAGAGGCCTACCCCTCACTCAGATGGGAAGATCCTCACCATTAGCCTACTTCATTAAAAAAGCAGGAGGGACATAGCATTTAGGGCTCAGGGGATTCTGGTACCACCCATGAAAGTCTCCCCGCCCCACAGCCTTTAAGGACCCGTCTCCCATCTGGACTTGGTTGTCCATGATCTCCATGTGTGTGACCTTCTTCTCTTTGGCAAACGTGCTCCAGGCACTTGTCTGCACAGGACAGGACACAGGGCCATGTTGCAGTCCTGACCACATGCTGTGCTTGGAGATTTCAGGGGAAACAGGACAAGGCCCCACAAAAATGTAATGGGAAGATGGACTAAAGTCGGGGGAGGTGGCCAGGTGCCCCAGGGGTGTCTCTCTGTGCCGGGGGTCAGAGGGCAGAGAAAGGAAAGAGGTTCATAGAAGAGGCCAGGTTTGAAGCAGGCCTTTAAGGAAGAGAGTATTCGGACATAGGCGTTTGTGATGAGGATGCAGTCTCAGCAGAGATCATCGTGTAAGCACAGCCGGGTATTGGGAAAGAGTTGAGCTGTTCACATCAACTCAGCCCTGTGCAAGGTTATTTTCTGTTGAAGGCGGTGGCAGATCTTGGACCACATGGGGTTGGTGGATGTGGCAGAGAATCTGATTTCTCAAATCCATTCAGGAACAAAGCTGAGCACTGGAGGTAGCCCTCCTGCATGAACCAATGAGGTTCTCAAGGACAAATGACTAGACGTGGAGGTGCCTGTGCTATGTGCAAGTGCCATGTTGCATTTCATGGCAGACATTGCCAGCTGCCCCTCATGGAGCCCCTGCCAGTGCCTTAGTGAGACTGTATAGTCCCACCTTCTGCCCAGACAGGGAGGACAAGGCACTCGTAGCAGGCCAAAGTGTCCCCAAATGACCATAGGCCGTCCACAGCCCACCCCAAGAGCTGGTAGCCTTATCCCCTGCATAGACAAGGACAGACAGGCCTGGAGCACAGAAAAATTTAGAAAGGACACAGGGCACATCCTGCTGGCAGCCTGGTAGAGATGTAACTGAGGCTAGAATGGCAGGACCTGACCTCCCATACCGATTCCAGCCTTGGCTCCATTCTGGCTGGAGCAGAATGGCCGTGGTCACTGATCAGCTCTCAGACATGCGTCTGGTCCCACTGAGCCTGAGTGTCTATGTTCATCCTTCCCAGGCTCCTCTCCATGGAGACGCCACTCACGGTCCTGCGGATAAGCCTGTACCACCCCACACATGGCCCCACAGCCTTCACCCACATCCCTCCGCAGCTGCAGCATGACACCAGCCCACTGTTGCTGGGACGAAGTTTGGACACCCACCTCCGGCTGCAACTCCCTAGCCTCTCCCGCCGACACTTGTCCCTGGAGCCCTACCGAGAGAAGGGTAGCGCTCTGCTGGCCTTCTGCCTCAAGGTCCTGAGTCGCAAGGGCTGTGTGTGGGTCAATGGACTGACACTCAGGTTCCTGGAGCAGGTCCCCCTGAGCACTGTCAACAGGGTCACCTTCTCTGGCATCCAGATGGTGGTCCACATAGAGAGAGGTGCCTCCCTCGAGGCCTTTGTCTGCTGCTTCCAGCTCAGCCCCTCGCCCCTGATTTACAGACCCCAGGCCGAAGAGACAGACGAATGGGAAAGCAGCCCCAAGGAGCAGGCTCTCCCGGGTTCAGAGCAGTAGGCTCCAGGACACCTGGTTTTCTCCACAGCCCTCCCCAGCTGAGCCCTGGAGGAGGACCAAAAATACAGCTCCGGCGGGAGCCCCCAGACAGCGTGCTCTGCTCGCCCAGCCAGTCATGGAGAGCAGGCCTTTGCTGAAACAGGACTTGAAATATTGGAGTTAGATCACTTGAGGTTTACGAGGGAGGCTAACAATGAAGTGATTCTGCAAACAGAACTGGCCTGGGGGAGGGGGACACCCAACCCAGCTGCAGTTATGCAAGTCACTGGAACTTCATTGACTTTTAGAGGCCCTGAGGGGTTCTGGGAATCTCCCTCAGCCGTTACCCACATTGCTCCCTCTTGTCTGACTAGGAGTTACTTTATGTTGCTCATTTTGTGTGTTGCTTAAGAGCTAGAGTTTGAGGTTGCTCCAGGAACTCAGGGACACATGCAACAATTGCTTTTGTGGTGGCCGGAGGTTACCATCGGCTTTTAAATACCCATAGGCACTCCGGGCTTAGGGAAGCCTGTGTTTAATAAACGGCAAGTATTTCATTAAGTTGGCATACCCAGTAGGACTCTCTGCCCCCAGATGGGCTGCACTCATGCCACATGGTCACGAAGCGGTGGGGCGGGAAATATAGAAGAGGTAACGGAGGAAAGGAGAAAGGTGAGCACTCACACTTCTGAAAAGCATGCAGGGAGGGCTCAGGGCCTCCTGGAGAGGGGACACTGGGGACTGGGCCTGCCTGGGAATTCATCGTCACTGTCATCTTCCTTATCCTCATGCTCCCCCACTGTCTTCCAGTGTTAGTAAAAGCCTTGGCCAACCTTGGTGCAAAGGTCTTTGGGAAAGGCCTCCCAGACCGTGGGTTCTCTTCCTTTGAGAGGTGGGGTGGAGCGGAGGTTGTGTTGAAATCTAGTTATTTCACTCAGGGTGAGTCATACACCAATGGAATAGGGTTCTTTCCAAATAAGGAACTAGTAGAGGGCCAAGGGTGGGATAATTTTCTCCATGAAGGGGGTAGCAAAACACAAGCAGTCCTAGGGGTATGTGGCTTACAAACACCTATGTGATGATGGGGGGGACCTACAAACTCTGGTGTCACCATCATCATAGCCCCAGTCTAGGAGATGCCAGGCACTGAAACCATGGTGCTGGCTGGGGGCACATCCCCTGGTCTGTAGTCACCTCCAACCAGGCTTTCAACGCTCTTCACTTCCGGTCCCAGAGGAAAGACCCTTCTGCTCTTGGGACGCCTACGAGGAGGTGCAGCTGCCCTGCTGGATCCTGAACACCTTCTACAGGGGGAGATGGCTGCAGGAACCAGGTCTGCACTGGCTTGGGAAGCTTCCCTTCCAGCAGGCAATGAGGCAGGTACACAGACCACAGCCACAAGGCAGAGGAGGGCATGGGCTGTGAGGGGTGGGGGGCTGTCCAAAGCTCTGATGGCCCTTTGGGCCCCCCAGAGCAGCTCCTCGCTCACTCATTCAGCAAACTCTCCCGAAGCATCCACTAGATGGAGTGAAACCAGCAGCGAACAAGGTTGACCGTGTCCCTGCCCGCAGGGAGTTTACCTCAGACTTGGGAAAGTCATTCGTTCAAGAGCAAATCTCAATTATTTGACAACCGCAGAGAGTATGCAGTAGATATTGTGTGTCTTTCTTTCTCTTCAAGCTGGGGTTGATGTCAGCTCTGTTGCTGAGCGGTCACACCCCATGAGTGCTTACTGTGTGCTCAGCACTCCACTAGATGCTGAGCACTGCCCCATCGAGTCCTCATCAAGCCCAGAGAGACAAGATACAAACCACACTTTACAGATGAGGAAACGGCGGTTCAGAAAGGTTTAGTATTTTGCCCAATCTCATGCCACCCACCAGTTAATGTGATCTTGGGTAAGAGACTTAGTCTGCTTTTGTCTTCATTTCTCTCTCCGAGTACCCAGCTCTGGATCTGTTGAGAGGGCTGTTGAGACGGCACATTTAAAAGTGTTTAGACCAGCAGCTGATGCCTCTGCAGGCACTCAGTAGGGTTATTTACTGTCATGAGACCCGAGAGAGAGATACGCCCAGACCCGCAGTCTCCCCTTGGACATGGATCTGGAGTTAGAGGCAGGTGGAAGCCTAGCAGACTGGTTCCAGAGCCCAGGGGCTATCTGAAACCCTGTGATTCCCTGACTAAGGATTTTTTTCTTAGCCAGGGACCTGGTGGGCAGTCAGTATAGTGTTCTAACCTCATCCTTGTACAGATGACACAAAATTCAGGTTCATAAAATGGGAGGCACACGGTCACAGTGAGTGAGTAGAAGTCATGTGTAGTGAGTGTGTAGTGTTGTCTGAGGAAGCCTGTGAGTTGGGAACTGCCTTTATAATTCAGCACAAATTCTAAACACAGCAACGAGCCCTCCACAAGCCAAGGGGCTCCTCAAGCTATGCTTTAGTGGGCAGCAGCCCACATAGAGAACCAGGAAGCTGCAGCCCGGAGACAGCGCCTAAACGTGGAAGGCTGGGGAGAGGAAGTGGTGGTACCCACAGTTCCTGGGCGGCAACTCTTCTGCTTCACCAGAGAACCTTTGCCACTGAGCAAGAGTCCTCTTCCCTCTAGGAAGAAGCAAGAGGGAGAAGGGCCGGAGGGCCTGTGAGCTCAGCCTTAGGGGCAAGGTGTCTATAAGGTCCTCAGGGACCAGGTGGAAGGATGTCACACCCGAAAGAACAGGAGGAAACCAAGAAACATCCAAATTATTGTTGCGGGCGCTACCAGTTCTTGGAGTCTCCTGGGGAAACTCAGTGCTTGCCTTGCATCCACCCAAGGCTGCACCTTTCTATTCCATCCTAGGCTCGGTTTTTCTTGAGTAGAAAATGATTTAAATCATCTGATCCCTGACAAACAGCCCTCTTTGACTTAGCAGTTGGACACATCAGGTTGGCTGTAGGCCCCTGATCTACACACTTGATGTCACTTTGCTTTGCCTGCAGAGACACCTGAGCAGGTTGCAAGCCTCCCATAGCAATGCCCTTGGGGTTACGTAAGCACACACACACACATGCACACGCGTGCACACACACACGCACACTGTGGTGACTCCAAGCCTGGACTCTGCAGTCAGCCTGCTCCCTGGGTCAGAACTCTTGCTCTTCTGCTGACCAGGTCTGTGATCTCGGACAAAAGGCTAACTTTCCTTGTGCCTCAGTTTCTTCTCTTACACAATGGGAAATATAACAGCATCATGAGAGTAAAACGGAGCTCTGTGTATAAAGTACTGGTGCAGCACCTGGCACACAGTCAGGGTCAGCTTTCTTTGTCCGATTGCGTGGAACGAATCGAAGGCAGGTAGAGAAGTAGAATCAGCGTACACACGTGCACACACACACGTCTGCTACAAAGAGCTACATCCATTACACTCAGACACACCCCAGAGCACTGCAATTCTCCGAGACAACGTCTGGAAATACAGAATTCATCCCCTGTGCCTTTTAAGGCATTTTAACTCTTACATTCCTCTGCCTTTCCAAGAATGGAAATCTTCTCCACCCATCTGTGAGACACTGCGTCTCCTGAGGCCCATGTTGAGGGAAACACACAGTGCCCCACGCATGGCCACAGAGAAGACTGTGAGCAGGCGATGAAGGGACAGCAGACAGCCCATTTCGGCTGCGGCCTGGGGCAAGGAGGGCTGGGCAGTCCCGGGACATTCACACAATGTGACCACAGCCTGGGTCTGTCTCCTGAGACTTCAAGCTCCACACTGAGAAGGACCCTGGGTTGATCGCTGCTGTGTTCCCAGTGGCCATGACAGAGCTGAGCAGAGGCTAAGGGACAGACAGAAGGACATGGTACTCAGGGAAGCCGTCACGTTGTCTGCACTGGCCTGGACCAAGCTTCTCAGGGCCGCTGAGGGCAGAGCAAAGGCCTGCAGCAGTGGGACAAGAAGCAGGCCAGCCAGCTGGGACATTAAGGCTGAGAAGCAGTGGACATCTAGACAATAGTTAGAGGCAGTTGTCTCTGTAGGCCTTGGTGGGGCAGCCCACACCCTCTGCTGGGGCTGAACAAGGCTGGTCTAATTCTGGAGCCTCTGCTGCCAGAACTCTAGATCTCTAGATCTGGGTTTCTAGAATTCCGTGTGGTGACTGCTGAAGAAAATGGTGAGATTGGATAGGGTCCCATGTAACTGCCCCAAACAGAGGCAAGAAGGGACCCCACCCCACTCCCCTACCAGGAAACCCTCATAGAGGCTCCACGCAGAAGCACTCAGGGCTCAGGACAGCTGATAGAGTCTGGGCCGGTAGCCCCCAAAGTGTCCATAGAACCTGCTCTAAACCCCCTCCCTACCCTCCACCTCCAGGGCATGCAGTTGTCCTCCAGACACACCCAGGAACTCACTGCCTCCCTGTACACACCCCACCGCAGCCGCCAAAGTCATCTGTTAGAGAGCTGTCCCGTGACTGTAGCTGCTGAGATGTCATACTGCTGGAGGTGTCTACATTTTCAAAGAAAGCATTGGGGAGAGCAATGCTTCCCCTGTACGAGTGAGTTTCCTTGTAGAAACAGCAGCATTAAGGATATCAGAGAAGGCCATTAACGAAAACAGTTCCTTTGTCCCCTCAAATGGATGATGATTTCCTAAATGTGTGAAGTAAGAAGTAATTCAGGGGCTGACTTTTGATTTCCCTGTGACTCAACAAAACTGAGACAGAATTAAGGAGCGATTCGCTCCAAAAAACTCCCGAGAGGCCCGACTGCAGTCAGCAGAGAGGAACTGAAGCAAGGAAGCCCAGACAGCGGAGAGGGTCCCGCAGCACCTCCAAGACTTCCTCCCCCCACAATGAGCTGGGAGCTGGGGGACTGCACTCTGGCTAGTGTGTTCTTGCTTCTCCAGGCTCTGGAGGTGCTGATGTGACCAGCAGAGCAGCAGGGCAGGAGGAATCCCACAGGAGCAGGAACATTTGAACCCCCCAATTTCCATTTGCTGGGGGACCTACCTGGGGCAGCAGGCACCCGCCCCCACACCACTATCCTCCTGCCCCCACCAGGCCCCTGGCTTTTTCTAGAGGAGTAAACAAACCCAGGTCCTCCACCTTGAAGGGCAGATGCCAAGTTAATGAACTCTATTCCAATCACAGGACTGTGATCCTCTTACCTTGAACGTGAACTCGCAGGAGGATTAAAATGAAATAAAACCTACCATTTGAGTTACATTCTCAGCTGATTGGAAACATGCATTACCTCCCTATGACCGGGCAGTGAGAAGGGAAGTTATTATCTTTCTTGAGAGTTTGTAAACTCTTTATGACTGAGGCAGCTTTAATCCTGCTGGGGGAAAATGATCTAGGAATAAATTGCTCTCATTTACCTTTGTTTTGCAATCACATGCTCCAGTGGGAACAAAACATCCTAAGTGAGGGAGCCAGGTGATCCCAGACAGAAGAGTTTAATTATTCTCTTCCTTAGCATGGGAGTTGAAAGGGCTCTAAAGTGCCGTTTGGCATGGGGGCTGGTTCCTCAAAAATGTGCACCCCTGGATCCTAGCTCTCCCGAGTTGTCATGTCCTCTGCCTTTTCCTTCCAGAATAGTGTGGCCTCCATCTCCCCACAAGGCTCACTTCTTTAAGAGGCACTTGCCACCAAGGTTCCCACCTCCAGACTTGTATTTGGGAGTGACCAGAAAGGAGTCTGAGAAAGGGCAAATTTGAATCAAAATCAAATCCCAGCCCAAAAGGAGGGAGACAGCCATAGGGGTCTGGGATTCTGGAGGGAGCTTTCTTTCCTCCCCCACGACTCCACTAACCTTCTGTGACCGAAAGCAAAACTACTAGAGCTAACGCTGCACATAGCCATCGGGGTACCCAACTCCGAGTCAAGCATCCTCACTGCTGGAAAGGACCCCCAGAAGACGTGCAGATGGGGGCCGGGAGGTGGAGAATCTTTAGGATAAAGCAAGACAGGACCTTAGGAGGAGAGTGCAGTCAGGCCTTCAGCCATGGAGTTTCCATAATTGCTTATCCGAGGGAGCAGGACACCTGACAGCATTGTCCCATTCATTAGCACTTGCTGCAAGTGGGCTAAGAAGCTGGACGCTCTTGGGTCACTTTGTTTTGCAGGGGAGGGAGGAGGGAGTGTGAGGCGTGTATGAGTCAGGATCCACTCAGGAAAACAAAAACTATTCTAAGTATTCAAACATTTCATTCAGGAACTTGGGTACACCGAGCAGACACATGGGGGACAGAATTCAGGGGTCAGCAGGAAGTTGCTCTCAGGGCTGGGACTCAAGGGGCAGCAGAGAAAAGTCAAGGTACCAGACCCAGGCTGGAGCTGGAGCTAAGGTGAAGCTTCTCCTTGGGAAGCCGGGACCTCTGAGGCACAGGCTGTCGGTTCAGTGTAGTGAGAACCAAGGAGATGTATGTGGTCACTGCAGAGACTTTTCTCGAGTCCTAGAGTGTGAAGAGGGTTAAATATCCTGGCTTCTCCCACTTTCCGCTCTTCTGTGGCTCCAATGGGCTGAAGCCAGCCAGAAGGCCCTGAAAGCTGAGCTTGGGAAAGACACAGTGACTTCCGTGCAGTATAGAGCAGAGATGCAGAGAGAGCATGGAGCTGGGCCACACAGGAAGTACGGCTGCCCTCCACCCCAGCTGGGGGTTCTAGGAACAAAAAGTGAGGGGACCACAGTGCAGAGGACTCCACTGCCAGGAGCCATTGGAGGCAATGGGCAAACACAGCTTCCCCTTCACCACCATTCCTCAAGCCTGTGTGACCTCTGGCATCAATAAGGAAGGAGAGACTGGGACACAAAAAGACAAGTGCAGTAGGACCAGGAGGTAGAGAGAAAAGTGAGGTGCACCTGGCCTGGCCCACACCGCCCCACTGGGAGGCCCTGCTTTGGGACGCCGCCTCCTCCACCTCAGGCTCAGGGCAGCAAAGCAGGGGCCCTACTGCCTTCCACTTACTGACTGAGAAACTTCCGTCATCTCCCAAGTCACCGCTTCTTGTGAATAAAATGGGGTACGACTAGTCCTTGCCTCTGTGGTGAACTTAGCACAAGCACCTAGGAGATAACAAAGGTCAGCCATGGATGAGAACCACACCCGCTCCCAGATGCTCCTCCCCCTCCAGAAGACTTTCCTGACTTCTGCCACTCAGGAGCCATCTCCCTCCTAGCAGTGGCCCCTGGAAGAATAAGGGTCTCCTCAGCTGGGAATAACATACTTGTTGGGTGCCAGGCACCATGTGGAAAACTCCCACTGACAGAGCTCTGAGAGTAGTAGAAAGTGATTTTTGTTTGTTTATTTAATACCTTGAATACATTCTTTTTTTGTGTCATAACATTATATGGGTTTAAGGTGTGTGTCATTGTCAATTAAACCTGTATGTAGCATATTAAGTTCACTACCTCCGATCCTGTTCTTGAAACACATGTGTAGCTCGAACCTCCATCTGACACGTAGTAGGTCCTCAGTAAGGATCTGTTGACTGAACAAGAGATTGAGTTGGGAGAAAGGATTTAGCAAGGGTGAATGCAGACCTGTAGGGTATGAAGTTTTGAGAAGAAATTCAAACCATAACAGAACCCGGGTTAGAAGATTTAAAAGCACTTTAAATAGCTCATTGCTCTGGGTGAGGAGAGGCAGAGAGTGGTTGGCTAAGTGAATGAAATCACATGCATGGGCCCTGGGCCCAGGAGCCCATAATGCAGAGCCACTCAGGGCCCAGACCTCAATTCCTTTGCTATCTGCCGACAGTCTTTCTAGTTTCCAGATCAGTCCTGTTTCCATGGTGCAGCAGGACCACCCAGCCCTTCATCACTCAGAAGCCCACACGCGAGGCTCAGGGCTTCCAAACACGGAACTATGTCCCAGGAGCACTGGTGGCAGGCAGGCTGAATGCTTAACATCGGGGACTTCCAGAAGAGTGCTAGGCCTCATTACGAGGTCCCCTGTGGACACTCACTGGAGGCCAGTGAAGGGCGCTAATAATCATGGGGCTCCGTCTTTCAGTTTTATGTTCCTCTTCCCCTGGGCCTGCATAGTCTGTAGTTGCTGTGCAGACTTCAGGCTGAAACATCAGGAAAGCCTCATGAGATCTGACTCCTCCTTCCCTGCTCCACCCCCAATGCACACAGACACACACTCACACTCATGCCTGCACACATGCACGTGATACACAGGTGCGCACATGCGCACACACACACGTACACAGCCTGCCTCTGGGCTCTGTCAAGCACCCCTGGTAAACTGTTGGTTAGAAAACCACAGGGAACTTATGAGCTGTGAGTTTTGCTCCCCAGTTAAAGGAAGAGAAAATACTTCCACTTGAGATTCTCAGCATGCTTTACAAGCCAGAGTGAATGTTTTGGCTCAGCTCAGGGGAGAAACAGAAGTTGAGGAGAGACCTCATTAGAGGAATGATAGTGGGTATATTCTGGGCCAGAATGTTCTGGATAAGGAATTGCCATTCATCCTGGATACAGCTCCTAGCTATGCTGAAACTGATCATTCTGATGAAGACACTTGGCATAGCTGCAAGTCCTCAACAAAATCACAAGGTTACTTTGTTGGTCTCGGCAAATAAGGATGTGTTGGTAAATGTTTAACAACCAGCACTCTGGGTGGTGGGAGAACTCAAATTTACCAATTTTTTATTTCTTTGGTGTAAATTCTCCCACTCTGGCCAATTTCAAGGTGTAAGGTGACATCACTAACCTCAGAGTTAAAGAAAGGGGCACAGAAAGCACGCTATCTAACATCATTTCCGTAAGTCAGAAGACATAAATACCCCCAAGAGCATAGCTGTAATAAAATAGAAAGCCGTGAGTTTCGTTGTTGCTATTTTTTAAAAGAAAGTTGCAGGCAGGAATGGAGGTGAGTAGGCAGGCAGGTAGGAAGAGAGAGGAGGAAGAAGTATTTCAATTTTTTTTTTTTTTTTCCACTTAGTTGTTCACACTGGTCGTTTCCCTCTGGACCCAGGACTCAAACCCAGGGGTATGTGGAAAGCATCCTTTGGAGGTGATTGACCTAACTGCTACTCCACCAGGACACTCCATAGTTTTTGATCCTTTATTAACTTTGTATTTAATAGACTTTATTTAACTCTAAGTTCGGACAATTTGATTTTTCATTCTGACTTGTGTAAGAACCAGCTCTTACTAGACAGTGGGAGATAGCTCTCACCACACCAGGCGGACCACATTGCTGGATACAAAGAGTCCAGCCCCTTGGCCTCAACTATAGACCAAAGAAACAAAATAACCAATGTGAAAATGCATTGGAAGTGAAGCCCGTGGCTACACAGAAGCCTTGGGAAGGCCAGAGTAGAGGTTCTTTTTCTTATTTAAAGGAAAGGTGCAGACAGGAGTAGGGGTGAGTAGGCAGGCAGGCAGGAAGAAAGAGTCGGTGCAAGCATTCTATTTATTTTATTTTTATTTAGTCGTTCACATTGGCTGCTGCCCTTGTAGCAGGAACATGAACCTGGGTCCCGGGGATGTATGGGACTGTGCACCTTCAGAGGCAGCTGACCAAACTGCTACTCCACCAGGGTGCGCCGGAGTAGACATTCTAAGAAATGTGTACAACACCTTCCTCTTAAGAAGTGCATGTGTTGGTGTGGGCTGGTGGCCTAAATGATAAGGCCATCAAAAGTAATCCGCATACATCCCAAGGACCCAGTTTCATTCCCAAGGGCCAGGGAGAGTAACAAAGATGAACGACTAAATAAATAAATAAATGTTTCTTCCTCCTCTTCCTGCTGCCCACGTGCCTTCATTCCTGCCTGCACCTTTCCTTAAGAAAAAAAAAAAAAAGAATGTGTGATATTTATATGAACATTATTAAATATGTGATGTATATAAAATAACGCTTAGAGGGGAAGTGTGCCCAAACTTACTCAGCTAATAACTAGGGAAGCCAGCTTCGGTTTGCTCCAGATTCTAGCTCTTTTCCTCAACCTCTCCACTCTCGCACAGCTGGTGAGGGCAAGCCCACAAGTGCCGACTGACATTGGACCGCAAAGTTCCACCCTCCATGCTCAGCTATCAGTCGTGATCAAATCCAGTTTGGAGGGCATGTGCCCGGGCCCTCGAATCAACCCTCCGGTTTAATATGTGCATCTGAGGGGATTAAGTAAGAGCTCTGTTCACTTCTTTCCTGAGCCCTCTCTCTCAGAGCTCAGGGAGGCGCAGTGACAAGTCACCTTCTCAGAAGGAAAACAGCTCTCCAAGTGCTCCTCCATTTCTCTGTCCTCTTGGATATGGGATGTTGAGTCTCTTGTAGACTGATCAACTAAGTGAAGATGGGTTTTCAAATCAGTCTCTGGGCTGTAGCCAAACCCCAAGGCCTCTTGGACACCGAAAGCAGGACAGCGCCTGGTTTTCCCTCCACCACACCTACCCCCCACCCCTATTGCAGGCTGTGTGTAAACATTGTTCAGCAACCAGTCGGGAGACCCAGACAGACCATCCCCCCAACCTAGAACAACTGGCACTGGATTCAGGAAGCAATCAGGACCCCTGCTTGAGGCTTGACTCTCCCACCCCAAACTCACACGTGGCTGAAAATCCGTCCCTACACAATCCTCCAGGTCAAAGTAAGTTCATACCTCCCTCCTACCTTCTCCCAGCTTGGCTACTATCCATCCCTCTGGCTTCTGGGTGGGAGACAGGCCATTGCCCGGGCCACATCCTCTCAATCCTTTGTCATTTCACATTTTCTGGCATGTAGGTTTGGTGGGCTTGGCTCTTTTAAACATCACACTTTATGGCCTTTTGCAGTGTAATTTTGTTCCTGTCCTGGCATTCCATTTGAATTAAATATCGAACAGATGTGAGTCATTTTTTGCTCTTTTTAAAGAAAAAATTTAATATTAGGGAGCGTGCCCTCCTGTATGATCAGGAAGGCCATTCGGAGAAATAAGCCTTTTCAAATTAAAAAAGAATCACATTGGTTAACGTTAAGATGCTTTCAAGTGATACATTTCCAAGTGCTAAGGTAAGGTGTTTCCAGCAAGCTATAAAGCAGCCAGAAGAAAGAAGAAGATATACAGCCCCAGGCTGATGGGGAAATTGGAGCTCAGAGAAGGGGCAACCCCAGCTGGGGAGGAAGCTCTAAGCTTGGAGATGAGGTTCACAGATGATGGTGGAGGACACCATCTTCCTCAAGGGCCCAGGGCTGGGGTGGGAGCTGCTCTCTGCAGCCTGTGTGGTTGGGGCAGAAAGAGAAATCAGCAAAGTCTCAATTCCATTTAGCACCGAGCTGACCTATATACCCACTGCTCGTGCTCATATTTGCACCAGCTTGTCACATCTCTCAGATCACAATTGCCATCTTGTATGTCTGGTCATTCAGAGTGGCTTAAACTCCTTGTTCCTGCTGGAATCTTTTAGCTCTGGGATCTTGGAGGTCTCTGAAAATGCAGAGAAAGCTAGAGCTCTTCTTTCCACCAAGGAACATGTTCTAACCTGCATACAACCTCTGAGATCCACAATCCCCATTTAGACGACCCATCCCCACAGGGGAGCCAGAGCACAGAGCAGTTCATCACCAAGAACTTCAGCCCAGAGAGCTGAGGCCCTGCTCTCCCAGAGCACAGGATCCTAGGGCACTGAGCACCCTGCAGAGCCTTTGCCTGAGCCAGAGGGACTGGTCAGTTTCCAAACCCCTCTGGCTGCTTGGCAACGCCCTGCCTGGAGCTCAGAGTTATTGGACTTGCCGCCATCCCTGGCTAGGAGCCAGGGCTTCTGCAGTGCCGGCTCCAGCTAGAGTGTTTCCATGTGGTTCTTTGACTTGCTGTACCTAAAAGGCAGCTATCCAACTACAGCCAACAGACAACAAACGGCATTTCCATGTGGTGGGGAAAGGGGCCAGAGGGCTTCTGATTCCAACCGTTTTGGGACATCTTAGACCTGAGACACAGCTCTGCACACTCAAGCTTTGGCTCTAGGGATGATGTGCAGATGCCCAGCGACTCTGCTCCTCTGTGGGGAGCTTGGGGCCCTGCTGATGAGAAACAGCACTTGGGAGAATTCCACAAACCAAAGAAAAGGTTGATGGAGGAATTTCAAGCAAAGTAAAGCCTAGACTTTGGAATTAAGACAACTGAAACCTGAATCCTTCCTCTAGCACTTATGACCTTGTGCAAGAGACAAATCTCTCCCAGGCTCAGTGATTTCCATGTTTAAAACAGGAATCTCACCTGATGCACAGGGTGTCTGAGAAGAAGAAATGGGATGATGCATTTGACATATGCAGCAGTGTTTAACTTACAGAAAAGTCTCGATGTTTGGAAGTTATCTTTTATGCCTTTCTCTCCAAGGTGACAAGCCCCCTACCCTACCTAATGGCACTCGCTGGGGCGGGTAGATCAGTGGCAAGTAGATCAGTGGCAGGATGACCCCCTGACATGACCATATTGATAACCAGGAACAGGAGATACAAAGAGAGGGAAGTGAGTTACTGTCTCACAATTTCTTTCTGGGGAAAAGGAAGAAGTGGGAAAGGAGGGAAAAGCAGAAACCTGCATGTGGTTTTAGAGGAGGAATTGAAATTCACAAAGCATTGTTGCAATTCCAGCTGCTGTTTTGCACACCCCACAATTGAATAAGAATATGCTGAGATCCATTCTAATTGTCTAGAGGGAGGGAGAGATATGCAGAGATAGGAGAGACCTGGCCCTTGCCCTCCCGGGACTCAGGATCACAGCCAGATTCTAGAGGGCCTCCGAGTGCTGACTTGCAAGGGCTGGGCCAGTCAGAAGAGGCTTCTGGTAGGAGGAAGATGAAGCTAAGCCTTGCACAATGGGAAGTCTGTTGAGACACCCAAGGACAAGGCAACCAGCCCTTAGGGGTCTTGATTTAGGCCCCCTCCACTTCTCAACCTACACAGCAACTGAGGCTGCCATTCATTTGTATTTCACAAAGAACAAGAGGTCCTTTCAACAGTGCTGTGCAGAGGCCCAACCTTGAAACCCCTAACATCAATGAGAACACTTTCAGCCTACAGCTAGGGGCAGTGGTGTGCCCGCCAGAGCCCTGAGGGCACGCCCTCCTGGGCCCAAGTCCCTCTCAGGACTACAGGATAGGTGCAATGAGGGAGGGGCTCTAAACTGATGGGGACTAGTGGCACATACCGCCAGGATGCCTAGGACACCTGCCCAGACCCCAAAACCCCAGGCAGGCGGCCTCACTCATTCTGATGAGCCTGCTTTATGTTCCCCCAAAGGACAGGGCTTTTCTGTAGCCTGGGGACCATATACATCTTGTCCTGAACTGATGACATGGCATCTCATCCTAGTAGAAACTTGATAACTCAGCCATATTCTTATCTATGTTCTTATTTTTCTTTTTTGTTATGTTTTTAAAGATTTTCTCATCATTGTAATCAGACCTATTTTCTCTAGCTACACATTCTATTGATAGATACAGACTTGTCATATTGATCTCATTGTCTAATCACTATTGCATCAATAGGACAGCTTAGCTGATAACTACTTGATGGGCGTTTTTGGTGGTTATAATTGTCCTTTTTTTTTTTTTTTTTTTTTTTTTTTTTTTTTTTTTTTTTTTTTTTTTTTTTTTTTTTTTTTTTTTTTTTTTTTTTTTTTTTTTTTTTTTTTTTTTTTTTTTTTTTGCTTAGTTTAAACTTCTCATAAATTAATTGTTCTTTTGAGCAAATGCCTTGGGAATGTTCCCAGGAGCTGGATGCTCCACAGAGAGCTGTGTGCATGCAGATTCTCGGTGTGCTAGTCAGCCACTGTGGGCCTGGTGTTTTATGAATGATGCCTCATTAACCTGCGTGTCAGCATCATAGCTTGTTCCTATGCTTCCCATTTTACAGACGAGAACACTGAGGTGGATGGAGTGGGGCAGGCATTCAGGGTATCTCCTGTGTCATTTCACAGGGTCCCCTCCCTCCCTCCTGGGACACTGTGGTTTATAGGAGCCCCTTTATCAGGACAGTGAATGAATCATGGTAGGAATGCTTTCATGGCGGCACAGAGATAGTATGGGATGTAGAAGGCTGCTTCTTTAGCCTCTGAAACAAGTCTTGCCAATGACTATCTCAGACCCAGCCCAAGGCTGCCCTCCCCAGCTTCTCCAAAGACCGTTTAAGCCAGGGAAGGCATGCTTTCTGGATCTCTAAGCCCTTCAGAAGATGTGAAAATGGGGGCAGGTCAGCCACATGAAGTGCTGGCTACAATGTGTAAACACCATCTCAGGACACTGCTAATCTCCCAGGTCAGGCCCTGGTGTCACCGGTCACCTACTGCAGGCATGGTTTCAGCTGGCTCTGGCCAAGCCGCCTGTGCAAGTTCAGTGCCAGGCAGTCATGGGGCTCCAAAGTCCAGGCAGGAGATCATTCATTGGCACCTCTGCCCTGCGGCAGCCTAAGTGTCCTGCCTGGCCTTCCCTGAATGCAAAGCCGCCACAGTTGCCAGGTCAGAGAGGCCCGGGGCTCACACAGGCATCCCTGGCTCCAGTTGTGCCCCTGGCCGAGGTGTGCAGGGCTAACCAGAAACACCTGTGTACATGGAATTTCCTGCCCCAGTTCAGCCTTCATTTCCTCCGCCAGTAAAAACCCAAGGCGTGCAAAGGTGAAAGAAACCAGTCAATCACCCAGACAACGGCCACCAGGGCCGCAGAGACAGAACTTTCTAAATTAAATTTTAATTCCCACCCGATGGCCTGACCAGGACGGCCATGATTCAAACAGTACAACTGGCCCCTTGAGTAGGCAGATTGCTACCAGGGTCCTTGTAGGAATGAAACTTGCCTCACAGGGCCAGCGAATGGAGGCGTCTGCCTTGGCCGTCGGGTTTTAGAATGAGGTCCTAAGAAGGAGAGGTACCCGCCCCCTCTCCCCTCAACTTCACTGTGCAGCTGCAGGGCTGCCCAGCTGATTAGCTGCTCACGAGGGCAGGCTGTTTGAATTATTAGGTGCTGGAGAGATCAGAGCCTACTGGTGACTTGGGGACATTTACCAAGACAACATCAAAGCCAGAGGCGCCCAGGTCCAAAGTGTAGGATAATGGTCAGAGCCCAAGAGTCTGCGCTCTGTCCTGGCCCAGCAGGCTTAGGTGAGGAGAGAATCGTAAAAATGCCTCTGTTTTTTCCAGAACATGTTTTCAGAGATTCCTGCCTGCGCACAAAAGGCAGTGAGACTGGGAGCAAGAAGGGAGTCATTGCACTGCCTGTTTTATTGGTCAAAGCAACTGAAGCTCAAACCAACTAGAGCCTGGTCTGATGGTGCAGCTGGCTGGGACCAGGCACAAGACTGAGTCTGTCTTTGGAGTCTGCATCACAATCCCATGGCCCCATCTCCCCATCTCCCCATCTCCCCATCTCAGTTGCAGTAGGAAGGACAGAGAAGCAAAATTGACAGGCAATGCTGGGGCAAGGCCTGGCCTTGGGGCACACAGTCATTGGTTCTATGGAAGTTAACTTCTCCCATCTCTTAGATGGGTATCATAGCCTCTCCTTGATAAGCTGCTCTGGGAAAGAAAGGCGTGTCCATGAGTGCTTTACACTGAGGAATGCGACCTGCCAGGGGTCAGAGGAGGCAGTGTTTTCAGGGACACTTCTGTTTGGCATGTTAGCAATAGTTACCATGGGAACAACAGTAAAGAGCCTCTTGGCAGTTAAGTTAGGGGCTGGGAGGGGCTGGAGAGAGGTGTGAAATCAGCACAAATCCTTTCTAGTTCTGGAGAAGCAACTAGGGGAGAGAAATTTCTGGGCAATGGGCTGCAGGCTGGAGACCACGATCGGCTCCTGAGCAGCAGGAATATAGACCACGCATTGGGAGGTGGAAAGCATCCCAAGTTTTTAAGAGAGGCCATTTCCATCTCATTAAAATAGTCTTACGATTTAAAAAATAATATATGCTCATTATAATATACTGCAACTATGTATTAGCACATGGATAAATTTCACCAGCCTTGAGCTACAAAGAAGCCAGACATAAGGCTTCACCCTGCATGATCCCATTAAAGTTCTAAAACAGGCACATGAAAACTAAATGGGGTCATCTTGGAGGCACTCATCACTGGAAGGGGACATAGGGGGACATCTAGGAGGGCTGAATCTGGGTGCTAGTTACCCAGTATGTTCACTGTGTAAGACTCTGCTGAGCCATACATTTACAACGCGTGTATTTTTCTGCATATTATAGTTAATAATACATGTCCTTAAAACGAAGGATCAGGTCCCTTATAACCTGGTATATACAAAGAAATACAAATAAAACATTCAGGTCCAGTGTAGAAAATGTGGTTGGTTTGTTTTCTAAGCAGAAAATTAGAAACAGGTCACTCACTCTACCATCCAAAGTTAATTCCTTTAATGTCTTTATACATTTCCTTCTGACTTCTTTCCATGTAGGATGTGTGCTTATTTTACAGATTTTAGTACATAAGATGATATATGCAACTTTCCCCTTTAGTATTTCACTGTAAGGATTTTCACCCACACCCACATGGCTCTTAGAAAATGATGCTGTGACTGTGTAACGTGACACCAGATGGACACAGCAAGCTGTAATCTAGGCCTCTCAACTGGAGCCCACTGAGCTGCTCTCTCCGGGTGGCAGACGTAGTACAATGTCTGAAGGCATTTTGGTTGTCATAACTTGAGCAGGGTGGCTACTGGGATCTACTGGGTAAAGAAGCCAGGAATGCTCCTAAGACCCTAGAAAGACCAGGACAGCTTCCAACACTCAGGATTTATCCAGCTAAAAAAATCAGCAATGTTGAGTCTGAGAATCCCTGTTTCATTAGATCCTTTTTGTTAGACAGTCAGGCTACTTTCGGCTTTTCTATTATTGTATTTATTCTATTTTAAGCCACACTTTTTTTTGTTTTTTTTGCCATGTTAATCTCCCAGAAAATCAAGTGCAGCTTACATTCAAAAGATCATTGCTAAGTATACTTAATTCCTTACTAAATTCTTAAAATTCTGTTAAGTTTGTCAATCCCTTATTATGTGTTTAAGATGTTTTAAAATAAATTAATTCTTCACTCCTTGTTCCTTCTCATTTGTAATTTTTTTGAAGTTTGTAAATAAATCTTATTATTTTTGATTTTTGATTTTTTTCATGAAAACCTCTTGAGAGACTGGTGTGCCCCTTAGAATCGATGGCAGCTTAGAATTGAATACAGTATTTATAAAGCAACAACACACACAAATCCATATGTTGACTGGATTTGAATCCTGATTTACACAAATTAACCTTGAAAGAAAACATCTGGAGGACAACCTGGGAAAGTTGAATATGAATTTGGTATTCAGTATTGAAAATTATTGTTAGTTATGTGAAGTAGCAGTGCCATTGTGTTTAAAAAAAAAGGAAAACCCGCTGTTTATAAAGGCTACACACTGAGGTTTTTAGCAGGGAGGCTAAACTGTCTGAAGTGGCCTTCAACTATTTTAGCAAAGAAAAAATATATTAAGCAAATTTGGGATAAACATGAATATTCAGTTTAAGTAGAGGTTCATAGAGGTTTGCTATATTATTTTTATGAAATTCTCCACTTAAAAAAAAACCCTGCAATTCTGAAATTACACTCCTGCTCAGATTAGAATAGTTCCAGATTCACCGGGGTTCAATATAAGAATTTTTTTTACTTTATGATGGAGCAAAAGTGATATGCATTCTGTAGAAACTTAGGTTGAAGCCAGCTTAGTTGTTTTAAATGCATTTTCAACACAGGGTGTTTTTAACTTGCTATGGGTTTACCAAGATAAGTCCAGGAAGCTTTATACACTGGCATTCCCTAGTGTCAAGGTGACCCAGCCCAGATTTGTAAATGTTTCACATCAACCCATGGGGCTTGCCATCCACTTGTTAGGCCCCGTCTTCTTCTCATCCCCTCCACCACACATCAATAGTCTCTTTACTCTGCTTGGAAATCAGGGAGCCCCACTCTCTGTCTGCTCCACTTCCAAAGTCATATTATTTCAAGAATGTCTCCCAAGGGTCTCCTTATTTCTGACCTTGTCCCTCACTCCCAGCAATCGCTCACACTTGCTCTCCCTGCTCTGCCTGGGACTGAGCTCCCTTTGTGTTTTCTTCTCTCCCACTCCCTGAGGGACTGGTGCACACCTACATCTTCCCTACGATTTGATTAAGAAAAATGATCAGTGGGTGAAAGAGTGACACTCAGTGTGTCCACATACATCCCTGGGAACCAGGCTTGCGTCCCCAGGTGATGGAGGGTGGAAGGAACTACCAAGATGAACATCTATATGAAACTGTTTCTTTTTTTTTTCTCTGTCTTCCTGCCTGCCTGTTTGCTCACCTTCATTCCTGTCTGCACGTTTTCTTTGGAAAAAAAAAAAGTGACCCTCCTTCCCTCCTTTTCTTTCCCTTCTGAAGACGAGCAATATGTACATGTGTGATTTCAGGCTGGGCTTTTTTATTTCTATGCTTTTCCCTGGATGGGACAAATTAGAATAGTTTCTGAAAATGAGTCTTGGGAACTCAGAGCAAAACTGTAAACCAGTCCCCAAGAATCCCTGTGTTACCAGCAACAGGACACAACACAAATTCTCAATTTTCAACCCAGAGAAGTTTTGTAATTGAGCAAATTGGTCTCTTGACTAGTCATTTGCTTACTTACATGCAAAGACTTATTTTAAAAATACTGGGAATTGCGATGATCACTGGGAGGAGGATACCAGAGTGAGATCCTGTGCCACTTCTGGAAGCAACACAAGCCTGGCCTGGCACTGAAATGGTAGGGAGGAGGAAGACAGCATGAACCCAAAGTCAAGCCTGCCCCTACACTGTTCTGGGCCCAGAAGAGTCTGAATGGAGACTGTAACCGGAGAAGGATGCAGGGCAGGTTTGGGTGCTGGCACAGCGATGAGTAGATGCCACAGAAAGGCCCTGAATCTAAAGCCACAGAGATGACTGTCTTGTCCATGTTAGTCCTGAGAGCCACATGTAGATGTGGCCTGGGTGACCCGGGTGTTCATCTGGACTTGGGCCATGGGCACAGAACAGCCTACCTTCCCTCATCCAGTGTGAGTCTTTTCTTTGAGACAAGTTCTGAAAAATAATAAGCACTCCTCTGTTCTCTTAATTTTCACAAGAAGGTGTTGGCAAAGTGTGTGCGCACATGCATGTTCCTAAAGTAGGTGCCTAGATCACCCACATCAGAGACACGTGGGTCATCTGTTAAAAAGATACAATGTGCTGCTATCCTGGACTTAGTGACTCAATGAGCTTGGGCATCAGTCCCAGGAACCTGCATTTCAACAAGCTCTTCAGGTATCTCTTTAATTGTGGTAAAATACATATGCATGTCACATAAAAGATGCCATTTTTAAATGCTTACTACAGTGGCAGGCATTAATTATATCAACACTGTTGTGCCATCATCACCGCTGTTGGTTTACCGACCTTTTTACCACCCCAACTAGAAACTCTATACCCATTAATGAAGCAATAACTCCGCATTTCCCCTCTCCCTAACCTCTGGTCACCTTGAATCTGTTTTAGGTTTCTATACATTTACTTACTCCAGATAGCTCATATACGTGGAATCTTACACCTGTGTCTTTTAGTGTCTGGCTTAGTTCCCTTAGTACACATGTTTTCAAGGTGCCTGTAGTTGGAGCAGGCATCAGAAGGCCATCACTGGTTATGGCTGAATAATACTCCGCTGTGCCCATTCACTACATGTTGCTTATTCATTCTTCTGTCCGTGGACACTGGAGTTGTTTCCATGTTTGGCCACTATGCATAATGCTGCTGTCATACTGATGTATGAGTCTCCCCTCAAGCTCCTATTTTCAGGTGGTTGGTATCTATGCCAAGGCATGGAATTTCTGGGTCATATAATTCTATGCTTAGCTTTATGAAGAGTGCCAAACTGTTTTCCAGCAGTCACACCATTTACATTCCTACCGGTTACAAATGCAGGAGGAGGGATGGGTCCCCACCCCCAGCCCCATCGCTGCCAACACCTGGGGTTTTGTTCAGCACCATCCTAGCAGGTGTGAGGCGCTCTCTCACTGTGGTTTCATCCAAGCAGTTCTCACTTGGAAGGTTCTACTATACACAAAGGAGACAACTTTCAACAGAGTTTTGTTTGTTTTTTGTAGCAAACACTGGTTGTTCGTAGCATGGAGTTCACTGTTCCTCTGAGGGCACCTCAGAGTTCAGAAGGGAAGACTGTGGGAGCTAGCAGGCCCTGGTTGAGATGGAGCGGATTGGACGGGTACTACGCATGCGTGAGTGCGCGGGGCGGGGCCCGCAGGATGGTGACGTCAGTGCAGAAGCCGGGTTGGAGCGCCTCTCTCTTTAAGCTTTTGCCAGTGGAAGCGTTTGGGTCTGAGCCTCTCTGCAGGCGCTAATGGTTTTGTGAGTTGGCTTCATAAGATAGCTTTGCCTTTTAGGAAGTGCTGTAATGAGAATACACGGTGGGGTAAGCGCCACGCAGCTTATTAATACAAAACAGGGTGAGTCAGAGGTACGGAGAGTAACTTAGCTGCCTTCCCACAGTCTGTGCAACAGCGCTCCATAGGCCAGATACAGGGTCTGTCCCACAGACTTCCAATCAAAAGGGTTTTCTTGTACCTGGGACTGTAGTCCAGGCTGAGTGTAAAGCTCTCTGGAGGCAGGGATGCCCTCATGACCACCCCCATTGGCCTGATCAAGAAGCTGCCTATTAGCTGGGGTGGGGTGGTGGTGGTGGTGTCTGTGTCTGGGAAGGGTTGAGTGAGATCCAGAGCCGACCCCCGAGCCCCGTAGAGGCTGCTGGCTCCTAAATGTCACATCCTACCAGGATAACATTCATTGCTTTAGGTGGAATTTTGCTCCTTGGGCTGCACCCAGCCCATTAGCATAGCAGAGCTCTGTGGAGAAGCACGCCTGCAATGAGCTTGTCCAGGCCACTGTCGAGAGTAGGAAGGCCTCTGTCAGGAGGACACGCCCAGTCGGCCAAGACATACCTTTGTTGCAGGCGGCAGGGCAATGAGGCAAGTAATAAAAATGTGTGATCTCTCTCTCTCTCTCTCTCTCTCTCTCTCTCTCTCTCTCTCTCTCTCTCTCTCTCTCTCTCTCTCTCTCTCAACGTGCAGGCAGGAATGAAGGCGAGTAGACAGGCGGGCAGGAAGAGAGAGGAGGAAGAATCCTCTTTATTTTTATTTAGTTGTTCACACTGCTTGCTTCCCTCCTGGGCCTGGGACTCAAACCCAGGGGTATGAGGCTTGTTTCTTCAGAGGCAATTGACTTAACCACTACTCCACCAAGGCATGCCCCTCTCTCTTTTTTAATAATAATATTTATTTTATATTTAAATAATATTTATTTAATTTGTTTTGTTCACACTGCTGTATTCATTTTAGGCTACTGAAATTACACCTCAGTCTATATTTCACACCACACCCTCCACCCGAGTTCCAATGCTACTTTACTATTTTACTACTTTACTACTACCTTTTCCCCTTCTTTCCTCCCCACCCCCTCTCAATAATCTGGATGGAACTGGGTAGTAGTGGGGGGTGGATCCTGTTACGTGAAATAAGTCAGAAAGAAAAAAGAAATGCAGGATGGTTTCACTCAAACATGGAATATAATGAAATGAGACAAATGAGCATATACTTCACAACAAAAATAACAGGACTCATCTCTTTAAGGCAACACAAATTCTGGGTGAGAACCTGAGGAGCCAAAGATCATTCTCCTCTTGGTATAGATACCTGCTGACTCCTTGGAATAACCAAAGTGGGGCGGAGGATTCTGCCCACATACGTTGGTGGCAAGATGCAATTTACAGAACTGGTTTGCTCAAAATGTTAACAGCTAAATAGTCTTATTGCAGCCATTAGTGATGACCCTTGACTGCATGCTTCTTCTGGGACTGCTGTTTTACATTTAACAGCCTAATCCTGGTGAGGCTAAGACATAAGCAGTATCACCATCCTGTGTCAGATTCAGTGGAGGAAGCAGAAATCATTCTAGGTATTTTGAGGAAAAGGAGACTTTGGATGAGAGTCAAATACTTACAAGATTGTGGTAAAGGCTGAAGAAGTATACACAAGAGGGTGACAGTGAGTTATTGAATATAAGGAGCCATCATCACATAGCTGAGATGTCAGGAAGCTGTTATAGCTGATCCAGTAGCTACTGTCACAACTACCTCTCCCCCCCCCTCCCCCCCCGAAGCTGCTGACCATCTTTATTGGCTGCTTGTAAATTCACCATAAGCAAGATCGCTTCAGTAAGAGGAAGAAGGTTCCTTCAGTTCCACCTTCCAAACCTCCCAGGAGAACCAGCAATGAGTGGGCGGTACTGCCACACAGAGTTCTTGTTGCAAGCAACTCTGGGTAGTTTTCCAGGCTTCCCAGTGAGCGAAACCAGCTCTGTAAAATACATGTTGCCATCCACCAGCGTTAGCAGAATATTCCCTGCTTTTCACTGTTGACAGGTGAGCAAGGAAAAGCAGTATCACCACGGACGCTTACTGGCTCTTAGGTGCCAGACACCCTAACAAGCGTGTCCCAAGGATTAAATTCATTCTCACAAATTCTGAGTAGGTGACTATCTCTGCTGAATTTCATAGATAAGGACATTGTGTTTCCGGGATGTTAAATGACTTGCCCACATTCACACAGTCTGTGAGCCAATCAGAGTTGGTACCCAAGCCTGAGTCCATGTTCTGAAATCCTCAGCCCCGCTATGCAGACACCTCCCTGACCCTGCACGGTCTGGCGGCCCTTCACAGCACACACAGAGCTGGCTTGAACACAAAAGACTAAACACCAGCTGAGAGGACACCGTGTGTAGCCCAGCAGTGGCGATGGACTCCCAAGATCCAGGCTAGAGGACTCCCTGGAGCTGGCTCCAGCAGACGGGGGGACAGCTGAGTTCTCAAATACCCCTCCAGTTGAGAGAGTCCCTCCAGGTCCATCATGAGTCTCCCCAGGGTATCCCATCCTGTGGGGTCTGGGACAAGTCCTAAGACATGCTGGTCGAACTTGAGAAACCTTAGTGACTTGCTAGCTCCAGCCTCCTGTCACACAAATGCAGGAGAGCATCTAAGAAAGGAAGTAACTTGGCAATGATAATTCAGACAGAATCAAGGGGACAGCAGGTCCCAGGCTGCCTTATCCTCTCCTCCACCGAGCAGCTTGCATTTCAAACATAATGTTCCAAATGGTGTGCTACCAATTGGGAGCCCCTAGGTGCCCTCTGTTGTCACCAAGAATTCCCCTCTCCCCTTAGTGTTTGGCTTCTGAGATAGTGGAAATGGTTTATTTCTCTCTCTGGGTGATAGTCACATGGCTATCTTGACCTTGTGAAAGCTGAACTGATTACTTATGAGTGTTTTATTTTTTAACATTTTTCTATATTATGTCAAATGTCAATAAAAAGTTTATTTGGAGGTATACCCTTGTGACTCAGGCACTGACGTGTGAACCACGTAAAGTCCAACGACCCCGGTTTGAGACCCAGGGCCGGTGAAAAACCAAAGTGAATAAAGATGTTTCTTCCTCCTTTCCTTTCCTTCCTTGTTTCCTCTAAATTTCAAAACTTATTTAAAATAGTGGTGGCGCCCCCTGGTGGAGCAGCAGTTAGGCCAATTGCCTTGGAAGACGCAGACGGTATTCTCCTGGGTTCAAGTCCCAGGTCAGAGGGGCAAACCATCAGTGTGAACAACTAAACAAAATAAAATAAAGATGTTTCTTCCTCCTCTCTACTTATGCCTTCCTGCATACTCGTCTTCATTCCTGCCTACACCTTTCCTTACAAAAATATGAAAACAATGAGAAAACACAGAAACTAAAGGAAGGGCAGATGAGAGGACAAAGTTTCATTTAATTCCCTGTTAGACCTAGGACCTGCAAGAGTCTATAAGAAAACAGCAGTTTCTGTAGCAATGCCCTGATATTTCCTTTTTTTTAAAAAAAAAAATCGCAGTAACTTTTACTGTACACATTAAAATTAACTCATATGTGTAGGTTCCCTATGTGCAGTTTCCCCGTTCCTCAGATATATGTCAGCACACCCTGCCCTCCACCAAATCACCAAGTGTTCTTCACCACTGTTCAGTGGGCTCTGCTACCACTTACCACCCCCACTCTTCCTTAGTCCCAGTCCCTATTGGTCACCTCAGTTCCTTTGCAGGTGTCCAAGGGTTGGTTTTGTTTTGTCTATTCTGTTGTTTTATCTATTCACATTCCACCTGTGAGCGAGGTGAGATTTACTTTTAAAACCCAGGTTTATGACTTTCATTTTTTAATACAAACTAAGCTTCCTGTTGGAAATAGCTGGAGTCAGAAGAACACACACACACGTACACACACACACACACACACATATGTATAACTGTTTGATGGTAACAAAGAGCAGTCGAAAATTTTTAAAGGAAAGACGCAGGCTGGAATGAAGGCAAGTAGGCAGGCAGGCAGCCAGAGGGAGGAGGAAGAAGCACTTTATTTATTTTTATTTAGTTGTTCATACTGGCTGTTTCCCCCTGGACTCAAAATCAAGAGTATGTGACCTGTGCTCCTTCGGAGGTGATTGACCCAACCGCTGCTCCATCAGGATATGCCAGCAGTCAGAATTTTATAGAAACAATACTGGCAAAAAAGGGGTGCTAGAATCTGATTCCAGTATCAGGATCCCTTTGTCTTTGAGATATTTGCCAATTCATACTTTCTGTTTGAAAAATTGATCAGAAAGTAGGGGCAGAAAAGCTGAGCAGAGTTTTTGAAACCTCTCACCAGGTTGCAGGAAAAAATATTTACATTTGAGACCTGCTCACGAGGAGAGAATTTGATGAGCAGCTCAGGGTTTCATGTGGGACTGCAAAGACTGACAGCTAGGACCAAGAGAGTCTTAACGCTGTTTTCCTAGAAGGCAGAGCCAGGAGCAAAGCTTGCCTTACTGGAAAAGCAGCAGGAGTGAGGCAAAAAGGGATGAGGCAGAGGGGAGGGAGCTGTGTGGAGGGAGGGATCGTTGAGCTTCAGGTGAATCAGCTGTTTCTTCGGTTTTATGGGGATCCAGCCTATCACCAAACAGTCCATCCAAGGAGGTGTGGGTTGAGAATTTGACAGCAAGGCCTCTGGTCTCCAAGGGTAAAAGTTCACTCCGTAGAGAGTTAACTGCTAAATTGCCGGATGGTACCCTGATCCCTTTGGCAGCTCTGAGGCAGACATACCCCACACCCTTTACTTCATCTGCATCTAGAAATTGTAGGGGAGGCAGAGATGCTTCACATTAGACACTTGTGTGAGAATAATGCTGAGTCAAGTAAATTAAATGCCTGATTTAGAGTTGGTAACTCTTGTGTTGACCAGGGATGAACAGAGACCAATAGTCCTGGAGACACACAAGCCCCTCAGGATCTGAGGAGGAAGAGCCGAGATATTTAATTTGATGAGAGGACCAGAAATCAACCTGCTCTAGCTCCCAATATTGGCCCATTTCTATATCCAATTGGATTATGGAGATCTACTCTAGAAGGGCCAAGTCCAGTGAAGGACTCTTCCAGGGTACAAATACAAGAGTCTGCCAAACATTTCAGTAGGCAAGATAAATCATATGTCATTGCAACAGTTTCAAAATCCACACACACCAAAATCAACGTTTTTGGAAAATGGTGTTTCATTTGGAAACTGAAAGTCAACAAAGGGAACTTCACACAAACACAGTTCTCTACTTGTTACAAAGAAACAATTCTGAAACAGAAGTACATGGATATTGAAACTGAGCACATAAGTAAATTAAATGGATAAGAGATGGGGGGCCTAGGTTTCTCTTGGATGCGAGTTTCCGGAGAAGAAAAGGAGGAGGAAAGGCTAGAATGATCTCTGTGATATTGGATGAATGTTTGAGACATCAGAACATCACAGTTAGCTGGATATAGATGCAGAGGGAAAGATGTAGAAACCATTAGAGATGTGTGCATATACTTCGGTTGCTCTACATACATTTATTTTCTAGTTCGGTCTACAGAGAGGCACTGCAGTAGCAATGAGGACACCCAGCACCCAACTCCTGATTTCTGGTAAAAAGAACCAAGGATCCTTAAAGAAATGGCCCTAGGGCTGGGTCAGGAAAAATACAAGAGGAGCTTGGTGCATCCTGTAATGCCAGTAAATAAGGAAATGATCAGAAACCAAAACAATGGAAAGATGTCCAAGGAACACACAGAAGTAAATCTCTGAGCACTCACAAGAATCAAAGTTGGACAATTTGAGCAGCAGAAGAGGTATTGGATTATGACCCAAAGTATAAAGCATACACCTGTGAATCCATATTAAATAATGGAGGGAGAGCAGAAGAAGGGAGGAACAAAGGATTCTAAATAATATCTGTAGACACTTCCCCCTCCTCCCCTACCTTGAGTGTAGGCTGTGCTTAGTGATTACGTCCAAAAAGCAGAGCATGGAAATGGGAAAAATGCCTTTTTTTATGGGAGAAGCCTGTCAAACACTCCCCTCTGCCAGATGATTAAGGTAACAGTATCATGATGAGTCCTGGTGACTCCCTGGGAGGATGTGATGGCACTGGCACTCACCTCTGGGTCTTCCTCCCCTTGCTGTGAGAAAGTCATCAGCCAAGCCCAAGAGGAGACACTGTCTTCAAAACACTGGCACTCCTCGAAACTCTCAAGGTCATCAGAAACAAGGAATTTCGGAGATGGTCACAGAGCGGACTGGGAGGATGAGACAGGATGACTAAACAAAGAAGAGGCATCCTGGAGCAAAAATAGACTATTAGGGGACACAAATGAAATCCAAATAACGAATGCAGTTTAGTTTCAGTGTGTGCCAGAGTTGGCTGCTTGGTTGTATTAACACAGCACAGACATTTACATTGTGAATAATCAGGCCACATGGGCTCAAGTAGCCAGAACGCTCCGCACTAGCTTTTCAACTTGTCTGAAATAAAATATTATCTTTAAAAAAGTGTAAACAAGGTCAACCGAAATGCTTTTTATTGTTGAAAACATTACTAATCATGTCTTGTGGGACTGTAGATGTATTTAATAGTACTTATAATTAAATCACATACATATTAAAAATTAACAAATGTTAACATATTATGTGTATAATTTAAATGACAACAATAATATCAGAAAAGGCTGGGGAAGGAGAAGTGGGGATAAGATGTTCTAAAACCTATGTGTTGTCTGGGAAATCTAATTAATTTATATTAGATTTTAAGTCAGCAAATATGCAAGGGTAAATTCTAAATTCATTTTTAACAGAATAGCCAGTGTATGTGTGACTAACAACTAATAAAGAAGAAAATAGAATAATAAAAATGTTTGATACAAAATAGAAACATCAAAGTGATGCGATAAATAGAAAATAAATAGTAAGTTGTGCTGCTTAAACCCAAAGATTAGTTATATAATTTAATATAAATTAAAAATGCTCCAATTAAAATCTGAGTCAAAGTAGTTGTAGAAATAATAACAGCCAAATGAGACTTTAAACACACACTTTATAAGGATTCAGAATTGTTCAAAAGTAATTGGATGCAAAAAGACAGTCAATTCAAACACTAACTAAAAAAAGCTGGTATCGCTAAGTGGACTTCAAAGCAAAGCATCATTAGAAATAAAGAGGGATAATCTTTATCATAAGGGTCAATACTCCAGAAATATATAACAATTTAAAATTTGCATGCACTTCCTGAGAGGCTCAAAATATAAAATGCAAATGGAAAGAGACAAATTTATAATTATAGCAGGAGATATTAATATAATTCTCTCAGTAACGTAGTACAAGCTTAAAAAATAATCAGTGATATGTGCAAATATCTTCTCCCGTCCAATAGGAGATCTCTGGGTTGTGTAGAAACGTTTTCATCTGATGTAGTTCCATTTATTTATTTTTGCATTTGTTTTCCTTGTCGTTGGAGTTGGGTTCCCAAAGATATCTCTAAGGCCAGTGTCAGAGAGTGTCTCACCTATGCTTTCTTCTACGTATCTTATGGTTTCCGTTCTTACATCCAGCTGCATTCCATTTTGAATTAATTTTTGTGCCTGGTGTAAAACAGCTGACCAGTTCATCCTTTTGTGTGTCGCTGTCCAGTTTTCCCAACACCACTTATTGAAGACACTGCATTTGCTCCACTGTGTGCTCTTAGACCCTTTACTATAAATTAGTTGTCCATATGTGTGTGGGTTTATTTCATTTATTTATTTTTAACTTTATAGAAAGAAGTATGGAGAGCCTTCAAAAAAATTAAAAATTGAAGCTCTAGATGATCCTATTATCTACTTTTGGGTATTTATTCTAAAAAACACAAAAACTCTAATTCAAAGAGGTATATACACTCCCATGTTGATTGCAGCATTAGTTTCAATACTCAAGACCTGAGACTATCATAAGTTTCCATTGACAGATGATAGATAAAGAAAATGTGGGGTATACATACACACTCACGTGCATTCCGCTACCAAAAAAAAAAGACAAAATCCTACCATTTTCAACAACATGAATGGACCTAGAGGCAATTATACTTAGTGAGATATGACTTCACTCCTATATGGTCTACAGAGAAACCAAGCAAAAGAATGAATTAAATCAACAACAATAGACTTCTAGTATATAAGACCAAATGACTTGTTACCAGAATGGAGGGGGTGTCAAATCAGGTAAAAGGGGTCCATTAAATGATGAAAGGTAGTATTAGTGGTTAAGTTATTGTATCATATACAGATGTTGATTTACAACTATGGATACTTTAAACCTGCATAACATCATAGTGTTATGTTACTTCAACCAATTTTTTAAAAAATCACTAAGAATTAAAAGTTTTAAAACTATACCATGAAGGTTGATCTAATTAACACGTATCAACTCTCAACTGTGAGAGAGTGCATTTTTAAGTATACACAAATGTGTGCCAAAACTGAACATATGTGAGCCATAACATTTCAACATATTTTGGTAACTGAAATAATATAGAAGACGTTTTCTGACAATAGTGGAATTAAAGTGGAAATAAATAACAGAATTACAGAATATAATCAAATATTCAGAAATTAAGCAATGTACTTCAAAATAAATCATGGATTGAAATGGCAATGGAGATTGAATGAATAATAAAAAGAAAATATACTAAAACATAAGTGCTGTGGACTAAATATTTGTTCCCCCAAAGTTTATAGTTGAAGCCCTAATTCCCAGTGTGATGGTATTTGAAGGTGATTATGTTTAGATTCAGCCCGGTGATGGAATTAGTGTCCTTCTAAGAGGAAGAGACCAGAGTCTTCTCTGATCTACATGAGGATACCGACAGAGGGCGCTGTCCATAGACCACGAAAGGACCCTCACCAGACACCAGAGCTGAGGCATCTTGATCTTGGAATTCCCAGTCTCCCCACAGACTTTCTGACAAGTAATTTTCTCAGCTGTTCTTGAAGTTCTTTGTCTTTGTTAATAAGCAATTCTATTATGTAAAAATTCAAACCTTTACAAAGGGAGAGTATAATTAACTCCCATTTATTCCATATAGTCACCAACCGTTACCAAAGTCTTCTGCATCTTGTATACTTAAGACCATTCCACAACTTAATGATGATGATTTTTAACAGTTCTTTTACTTTAAGGTAAAACATACATACATGGAAGTGGACACATTTTAGTTGTGCAGTTTGATCAAATGGTTATGCCACATAATTGCCTCCTTTATCACCATACAGAATATTTAATCATCTTAAAAAATTCCCTTCAGTCCCTACACAGTTCATCTCTACCCCCAGAGACAACTCCAGTTTTTATGGCTTCTTTTTTTAACCACATATTAGTCTTGCCTGTTTTATAACTTCATAGAAATGGAATCACATTGTATCTCTTTTATGTTCAGTTGTTTTCCTCATCTTAATGCTTGGGAGATTGATCCATGTTGTGTGCGTACAGTACTTCACTACTTTATATTGTTGAGAAGCATTGTATAAGTACTATGTAACTATATTATGATTTGTTTATCCATTCTTCTACTGAGGGATATTTTCCCAAATTTTCTTATTATTATGAACAAAAGTGTGATGAGCATTCTTATATAAGTCAGTTTATGGACATGTTTTTATATCTTTTGCATAAATAACTTGGAACTGGAATTGCTGGGTCTCAGGGTAAGTGCATATTTAGCTTGCTGTGAAATTGCCAAAAAGTTTTTCCAACATGGTTGTACCTTTTTATGTTCCCACCAGAGATACTAATTTGCTTACATCCTTGCCAGAAGTCTCACAATGTTGAGCACTAGTTCATAAACTTGTTGGCCATTCAGGTATCTTCTTGTGTAAAACGTCTGCCAAGTCTTTTGCTCATTTTTATGGAGCTTGTTTCTAAATTGAAATAGTCTCATTTCTTGAAATGATGGGAAAGAGAGAAAAAATAATTTCTGGCTAAACTGTCAGGGCACATCCTGTAATATCTGTGGTAATTTGTTACAACAGTCTTAGGAAACCAATAAAGTATCCACTCTATTTTTGTCAAAATGAATCTTTACTATGAGAGTTGCAAAATGCTGATTTGATAACTCCAGCATTCCCTCTGCATTTATTAGTTGCATTCGACATTCTATCAAAGCAAGAGAATTTCTCTACCACCTCAATAAATAAACATGTGTATTTTATGTATGTTGTATGTAATATGGATTCATGAATCCCTTAAGTTAACCCAGATTTGGGCCAAAGGAGCCTCTACAAATTGACTCCTTTGTTCTTGTGACATTGTGTGTGTGTGCATGTGTGCGCATATTTCCTTGACTTCTGCCATAAAAAAGATATCCCAAGCTCCTCTGGCATACTTCCTGCCCTAACCCTAGAGTCAACCATTTCTCCAAAAAAGCTATGACTCCTCTTAGTGGGACATGGTATTTAGAAACAAAGATCTAGGATCTACATGTGCTTATTGTTAGCTGTGTTTATTGTCTTTTCTTCTAGCCCCTTACAGCAAACAGAGCTAGGAAATATATGTGCGTATATGCACACACATACACATGTTACATGTATTCAAGTGCATACACATACATATTTATATACACGTATTTTAGAAGTGAGTTCACAGCAATACCTGCAATCCCAACTTATCACCTCAGGGTTTTCCCCTGCCTTCCTTGGTCTCATACGGCCCTTCTTCCACAGGGAGAACCTCCACCCCTGATAACATCAGCACATTTGCTCATTTGCTCAAACCCCTCATAGACCCCCAAATTGTTTTTAAGTGGATTTTTCCATATCATTACCAAAAAATAACTTCAATAAAAGTGGTTCAGGATTTGTTTGTTATTCTTCCCTGTCTCTTTTTCCCAGGACAGTTTGACAGTATTAAATGCCATTCTCCTAAATTAAGTGAATTATTACTCCCTCCCTCTTGAGTAGGATTATGTTTTCATTTGAAATACAACTGGGTCCCTTTATTTTATTTTTTAATTAATTTTCTTGAAGGAAAATTGCATGATAACATTATACAGTTTTAAGTTACACAGTATAGTAAATCAACATTTTTATGTAATACATTAAGTTCACCACTATTTCTGCTTTTCCTTCACTATACAATTAATCCCCTTTCCCCATTTCATTGATTTTGGTTCTAGGAATTTTTTTCCCTGCTCATTTTTACAGATATAAGTTTAGTTTTGTAAAATATTAGCTTGCTTTCCAAAGCGAAAAGTAGGAAAAAAAACCAACTCAGAGAAATGTCACTGTCTCCCCTTCTTCCTAGCCCTCACCCCTTATCTTTGCCATCTTTGCTGCTTTCTGGTTGGTGCCTCCTGCACTTTAATTCGTAGAGATATATGTGTGTTTTCTTTTGTTTCCTCCTTTCTTCTGCAACATTAAGCACACTACATATGTTCTCTGCACTTTGCTTTCTCACTTAGTATAGCTCCTGAAAATCACTCCACAATCAATTCATGAAGATCTTCATCTTCCATTTTGACTGCACATAACATTCATTGTGTTCATGTATCATGCTTGGACAGCCTCTGATGCTTGGACAGTTTAAGCATTGGCCAATATTTTGCCATTGTAAAATGAGGAAGCAATGAGTAAGCTTAGGGATGCATATTTTCACATCACGGGGGTGTAATTTCTAGATAATTCTAAAAGCAGAATTTCTTGGGTTAAGATGAATGCAGAGAAAGTTTTATTTAAGTCAAACTCCACTCCCCCAAACCAGCAGTTCTGTCCTACTAGCAGGGTATGAGAGCCTGTTCTCTGTCAACAGAGCGTGGTTTCAGGTTCTTGGATTTTTGCAAGTCTAGTCAGTGAGAAATGGTATCTAGGTATAGTTTTACTTGCATTCTTTCTCTGTGCCAGTTTTGTATCTTTTGAGTATTTTCGTCCCTTCCCCTCTAAATTCATATTGTTTGCCCTAATCACCAATGTGACTGTATTTGGAAACAGTATCTCTAGGAGATAAACAAGTGCACTAACTTTAAATTTCCTGAAGGTTCACAGTCATGCAGAATATTAAAACGTATCACTGAACTTTTCATACTCTGCGACTTCAAATCCATTGGTATGTCTCGCACTTTGAATGGGTTTTGATAAATCTGTGGATGGTTTTGAAACATCATACATTAATCATTTGGAAAATTTTGGTTTATTAAATTATGCTATCACATAGCACTAGGATCTAAACGATCTTCCCTGATATTGACAGATTTTATTAAACATCATAAAAATCATTTTAGTCAATACTATCAAGAATTTCATCAGAGAACTTGTTAAGTGTTGACAAGCTGTTAAAGACTCATCGTGGCAATACAAGCTTTCAAAATTTTTAGCATCTCCTTTTATTTGTTAAGGAAAGATGCAGATAGGAAGGAATGAGGGCAAGGAGACAGGCAAGCAGGAAAAGAGGAGGAGAAATGCTTTCTTTTATTCAGTTGTACATCTTGGCTGTTCTCCCTGCCCTTGAAGGTGAACCGGGGTCCTTGGGATGTATTTGGATTGCGCTTGGGCCAGAGGAAGCTGACCACACCAGGACGCACCTGAATCTGTGTTAAGTGAAACTAGCTCTGTGTGTGTGTGTGTGTGTGTGTGTGTGTGTGTGTGTGTGTGTTGAAGAGTTTCATGATACCTTACAGTTTATGGTTACTGCCTTGATTCATGCTAAGTCCTGGAAAGGGGTAATATCGCCCTTCCATCCTATCTACACACTAGGAGGTTTTCTGTTGGTCTTCATTAAGGTTCTTCATTAACATTCACCTGTACTTCTCTTGGTGCTGGGCACTGACTGCTTAACAAAGAGGTAGGGGATGCTGAAAACAAGGGTAAGTGTCAGATGTGGCTGCCAATTGCTGATCAAAGAGTAAGAATTTATCTGTGAAGTAATCAAGTCAGGAAGAAAGGCTCTCACCTGCAGAAAAGGCCAGTGCCTCTGATCAGTGGTGTAATGCGTATTTGTGGGGGGGGGGGGCAGAAGATGGTGGGGGAGAACCAGCAGTTTACCCGAGACTTTCTTTGCTGGGATCCCCCCACTTCCTCACCCAAACTCCTCTTGGCTTGAGGTGTGTTGGTCAAAAGTTTAATAACCAGGTGGACCTGGTGCCCTAGCAGACTGACACACCCTGGGAGCAGTCCACACGCATTCCCAGGTTCAAGACCTGGGGCCAAGGGGAGCAAACAAGATGAACAACTAAATACAATGAATGAAGGCTTCTTCCTCCTCTCTCTGCCTGCCTGCCTCTGCTCATCTTCCCTCCTGTCTGTATCTTCCCCTTAAAAAAAAAAAATTGTTTTGGAACCAACTGGAGACCCACTTCTACTCTCGCATAAATAAGGTCAAGATAAACCAAGGGAAATGGTGACACGGACTGCTAGACTTTCACGTCTTCCAAGGCCTTGAAGAACACTGGTGGAGTTGGGGTGGGGGTGGCAAAAAGGTGCTGGGGACATGCAGAATGCTCAAGACTGGCCCTGCGAGCCCTGTCCCAAGTCTCTGGAGGTCCATTTAGCCACCTGTGTTAAGGCTTTTGCAATGTGAATCTTTAATTCGGCAGTTTCACTTCTAAGAACATGTGCTCACCAATCAGATGTTCACAGAGATGTATCTCTAACGATGTTTATCATCAGAGCAACCTCAAAAATAAACAACAATAAGAAAGAAATGGTTAAGTCAGTAGAGGCACAGTCCAAATGTTTGGAACAATGGTTAGCAAAATGGAGCCTGTAGACTCTGGAAGGTCACCAAAACCCTTTTCTGGCATCCACAAGATCAAAATAATAAAAATTCTGAAATTATTTAGCTTTTTCACTATCTCGATCTTTGCACCAATGATGAAGAAACAGTAGTAAAGATCTGTATAACTTAGTGAAACACTATTTTCCAAATCAACAATATATGATTTTTTTTAATCAAATCCTGCATGACTCAAAGATCCATTCAAGATATAAGATAGGTTAATGGATTTTAATGTTTGTAATGTTACCAAGTTTTTAAAAGTTTGATTGGTTTAGGTTATAGATTCTACATGGCCATGAACATTTAAGAACCTATTACTTGTTGAATTTGGAGTAAAGAAGAACATGCAAAATTATCTGGAAAAGCTCTTTTCCCCAAATACTTATCTGTGCAAGGCAAACAAAACATAGCAGCTGATAGGAGATGGAAGACATGAGAATTATGCTCTTGTCTACTAAAACAGACATTAAAGAAATGTGAAAACTAGTAAAAATAATGTTCTTCTCACTAATTTTTTGTTTGGAAGGTATAATTATCACATCATATGCTATCAAACATATGACTCATTTATTCATATGTTAACATTTAAAAGAGGAATAAACTAATAAATATTAAAAATTCCTCTAGCTTCAATTTCTGGTAGAGCAAAGATTGATAGATATATAACCCCATAAACAAAAATGCTTTGTGCTCTGCAATAATTTTGGAGAGGATAAAGGAGTTCTGAATGCAAATTGTTTGAGAACTGCTGCTGTGGAATAGCTACCTAGTAAAATGTTCCTAAGGGCCATTACGTTGAAAAAGCAGGTGAGAAGCACTAAATGGAGTAGAAATTCAGATTTGTTTAATATTAAGTAGATCTGGGTACAAAGCCTGGAAAGGGAGCAGTGGTTCTCTTAGTGGTGTGCTTAGAGTGATTTTCTGTGTGTATTTCTTTTATTTGCCAAGTTTTCCATGGTAGCCATGGAAATTTATTTTGTAAATGAAAAACAAATTTTAGAAAAAGCTGGTGAAACTCCCTGCAATCATAGAAGACTGGAGGAGGAGGAAGCAGGTCACTGTGTTGGAAGAACAGGAAACAAAATGGAGAGGAGAGGATGGAACTTTTTGGAGAGAGGTAAGGAGAGGTCTCTGCATGGAATGGATACACTATATTCCTAGTGAGTTCTATGAGAATGGCAGGCTGTAGAGGGACATAGGGATGGGGATGGACCAACTCAGTCCTTGGAGGAGTGTTGACTTCAGTAGAAAAATTAGCAGTACTTGATGGGATGGGAACTAAAAGACTCACTCTGAATCGGGGTTTGGGGGTGAGAAGTGGGAAAGATGAGTGCTGGGTGCAGAAGAAGCCACTCCCCCAGAAAGGACTCTCTTCATGTCTGAATCATGAGTGTTCAGGTCCCAGATGAACCTGAGTTTAAACCCCAGCACAAATCCACCCTCCCTGTGATCTTGGGCATTTTTTTTTTTTTTGGCTTTGTGGAGTTAGAGTGTCATCTGTAAAATGGGAATAGAACTGTCCTAGAAATAGACTGTCTACTAGGGCTGAAGGGAGGGTGAAATGATGGACTGTTTATAATCTGGCACATGGTGAGGGTGAAATACACGAGAGCAAAAACTGGCTACTTCTGAGTCACCAGAGAAATCCACTGAGCCTGACCCTACTGCTGTAGGAGTTTCTCTCTCTCCACACTGCCTGGGCTTCCCCGCGGCCCAGCTGTTCTCTCAGGGTCGGCGTTCTAGGAGGACTGAACCTGGGCAATACACCTGAAGGTTTATCTCCCTGAGGAGTCAGGCACCAACCTGACGCACAGCAGATGCTCAACGGGTGTTAGTTGAATGAAGTTCAGCACACTCCTGATTTACTGGGGCCCACAGAAACCTCTCCTAGTGGCTGGTCCCTGCAGAATGGAGGGACCCGCCCAAGTACCCAGGGCAGAGTAAGAAGGGGAGTAATCTCTGCATCTGCCCTGATACCCCTTTTTAGCTTCTCCGGGGTATCCTCACAAATCTTTAATGCTTTGCTTTGGAACCCAAAGAATGATCATTCCTCTAGTTTTATCTCCTGTACGCCCCTCCTCACTAATTCCATTCCAGTTTCACTATGTTACTTTAAAAAAAAAATTGAGATGTTTTTGACATAAACATTGCATAAGTTTAAGTATACGATGTTAATTTGATAGTTACATATTGCAATATGATAGCCACGTAGCCTCAGCTAACACTTCTATCATGTCCAACAATTATCTCTCTCTTCTCTGTGTTTGTGTGTGTGGTGAGAACATACTAGTCACTGATGGATTTGAATTAGTTTCTGCCTCATGACCTTTGTACTTGCTGTTCCTTATGACTAGAACACTCTTACCCAGATATCCACACGGCCAGCTCCCTCAGTCTCTTCAGGTCTTTGCTTAAGTATCATCTTCTCAAGAAGGCCTTCACACCCCATCTCACACTCCCTAGTCCCATTCCTTGCCTTATTTTTCTCCACAGCATTTGCACCTCTGACACCTCATCTCATTTGTCTGTTGTCTTCCCATACCTACTAGAGAGCAAACTCCAGGAGGGCAGGAATTTTGCGTTTTGTTTCCTTTTCATCACCCAAACTGGTGCTTCACACGAAGTATGACCACAGTACTTAACTGACTTAATGAATACACGAATGGCCTATATTGGACGCTAGTTTGTAAACTTAAAGTAGTGTGTAAAGCATCCTGGTGAGGGGAGGTTACCACCCCTGCTATGGGAAGCAGCCTGAAAGCTGGGAAGGTTCCGATTATTTCCTTATCTCCTCCTTCCCCCCTAATCTCACCCCACTCGCAGCAGCGGTTCCGCCAACCTCGGGTCCACCCTGCAGAGGGTGTATTGTTATACAAATTTGGTCCCTGGCGGGTGTTGAGGTGGCTCTCCTCTCCCCTCCCCCCACGCCTTTTGGCAGGGGTGGGGAGGGCGGTAGAGGGAAGGCCTCTAAGTACTGGGGATGGAGCACTAAGTCTTCCGGTGAGAAACCAATTTAGGAATACATCGGGTTTGTAGTAGCTCTTCCTCTTTCTGCCTGCCTGCAATTTAAATTTTTTTGGGTAATACAAATAATTGCTCTTTCTATAGTAAATCTCAACTTGGGTCCAATAGTGAGTGAGCATTTGCTGCGTGGAAATAGCTAACTGCTTCCATGCACAAAGCCGTTCAGACTTCGGGGGTCACTATCAGGAACCCCGGGGGAGCCGAGCGTGCAGTAGTTAGCGCAGGCTGACCCGAGTGCGAGGGGGCTTCGGTGCAAACAGCGGGAGGTTTGCGCTGGTAGCGAGAGAGACAAACGTGCTCTCTGGGACCCGCAGCCGCGCCTCCCTTCCTGGGTTAATGAGGCTTCTGGAGTTGAGAAGCGGAGTCTCCGGCTCAGGACTAGGCACACAGTGCGGGCTCGGGGTCACTCGGCTGGGACGCGCGCTTGAGAAGCGCTTCTACCCGGCCCCTTGCCACGGGCGGAGCTCAGGGCGCGCCCCCGAGCTGGTGCCTGAGGGGCTGAGGCCAGACGCCAGGGCTCTTGGTGCGGCCACGGGACAGACCGGCCGACGACCCCGCGGCGGGGCGCGGAGGAGCCGCGCGCGCAGCGGCGGGATGGGGTCAAGGCCGGGGCGCCTGTGTGGCGCGGGAGGGGTGGCCGGACGCGCGGGGACGACATGGGATGTGACGAGCGGTGCGCTGTGCATTGTGGGAATCCCGGGCCGCGGCGACTGGTTCCAGTTCAGTCCGCAGCGGAGCCGGCGGAGGGGGCGAGCGCGGGGCGTGCGGGCGGGAAGCGAGGAGGCCGGCAGGCGGGCGGGCAGGCGGGCGGGCGGGCCAGCGAGGAGCGCGGGGAGAAAAGGCGCGAGCGGACGAGAGGGCACAGGCCGGACCCTTGCTGCCGCCGCCGCCGCCGCCGCGGGCGCTCCGTAAGTGCCGTGCGGACCCCTCGCCGCGCGCCCCGTCCCAGCCGCCGGGTCCGGCCGCCACGCTCTGCCGGCCGCGGGTGCCGGGGAGCGGCCCGGCCTGGCGCGGCCCAACCCGGGACCTCCCGCGCTCACGGCGCCCTCCAGGCCCGGGCCGGGCCGCGCGGGATCCCGGGGGTTTTGTTTAAAAAGCGAACCCGGAAACCAACTTCTCTTTGCACCGTGTCCTGCGGGCCGCGCCGGGCGCTTTTGTGGGGGGGACACTCGTGGCCCCTCCCCCGGCGCCCCTGGCTGGCGGGCGGGCTGCACTGGAGGCCGGAGGAGGCCTCGCGCCGGCTGGCCGGGCAGCGTGGGCCCGGGCGCCCGGAGCTGTGCGGGCCGGCTTGGACTTGGTGAGGTGCCGGAGGCCCGCGGGCGGCCGGCCCTGGCACAGTAAATAAGTCGGCCTAAGCCCCGGCGGCCGTGGGATAGGTCTCCCGCTTGGTATGCGCTGAGAGGGTAGGTGGGGGACACCTACCCTGGGGCCAGCCGGGGCAGGGAGGCGGGTGTCCGGGGACCTCTCGGCTCTTTCTGGGCCCCTGGTCGCCTTTTGTTTTCTTTGTGTTTGGGAGGTTTTTTGAAGGTAACTCCAGAAAGCTGTAGGCTTCCCGGTGGAGAAGGCCAGCAGAGAAGAGACTCGCTGGGGCTGGGGTGGAGCGGGGAGGTGACTGCGCAGGATGCTACCGGCCCTGTCACCTGACAACAAGTGTGTGCGGGATGGCGCGCCCCTCCTCCACTCCTGCAGGGACCACAGATCACTCTAGGATTTTGTCAGATTGCTTGGAAGCGTCTTTTACACAAGCTGTTAGTGAAAATATGTCTGAGTTTGAAAGTGCAAGACTTGTATACACACAGCTGAGGCGAACCTTGAAGGAATAATTGTCATTACCATTAAGTCCTTGCAAGACTTTAATGATCCAATAAACAGCATATAAGAATAGACAGTTAGAGGCGGCGTTCCTGCTAGCTTCCCTTTTCCTTCCACCTTTGTGGTTTGAGGTTTTACCATTAAAAGGTGGGGGGGGGGGGGCGTAGTGCTTTGTTCCAAGGCTCCCTGCTCCAGGGACTCAGGGAAGTTTGAACAGCTTTAGGTGGAGACTCGAGTTGTGAATTAGGTAGCATCTCCCTTTCTGGTCTGCTGTCAGGAGTTAAGAACTCTAGAATGAAGGCCTAATACCTGCTATTGGAATTAGTCCTTGGACACAACTAACTTAAGCTTGTCAGCAGCGTCTCAGTCTTGAATAAGAAGCTCTAACGGGGACATGTTCTTAAGCCCCCCTACCTCTTTTTTCTGACCAAAAAGATCCCCCAAGACTTTAAATCACCTTCATGTTTTAGGAGGAGAATGGAAAATCTCTCTAGTCAGCTTTCCTTTTTAATTTGACTTGCTTCATTGTTAGTGCTAGAAACAGGCATTTAGGAGAAGGGGAGGGGTTAAAGTAAGTGAAAATTGTGAGATAGGGCCTTTAGAATCAGGACTGGCTCATATTTTATTAAACATTGAGAGCTACCTGAACGTCATAGGCCACATTCTAATCCACAGTCATAAGATGTCTGGTCTATATCAAATGGGCCAGGGGCAGGGGTGGTGCATCTCAGTCAGCCATTTTTGCTGGTCCTCTTCGGGAGGCTGCAGAACTCCCAGAGAACCCTCATCCTTTCCCCATAGAGACGTTCGTAGTACACATACCTGGGACCTGTCCAATAGGTCCTCCCCACTTGTGTAGAAGTATATTGGGCCCCACCTCAGTTCCTATGAATGAGCTTAAGTTGGTCACCTCTTTATTCCAAAGAGTTGTGTGGCTTGTTTGCTTGAATCAAGCCTGCCATATTATTATCTTGCAGTCTTTCAATAAATTTTGCAGAAAATCAACTCTGGGCCAGGCACTGGGGACAACCATGACGAAGATATGGCACTCCTTGTCTTTAAGAAACGAACGTGAGGAAAGACAAGCTTTTGTGGGATCAGAGCAGGATGCCACAGTATCCCTTCTAGTAAACCCCAGGATGGTAATCTAGCCAGGAGTGAGCTCGTAGCAGCTGCAGAGAGGGCCACGTAGGACTTGGTTGGGCAAAGGAGGTCAGGTGGGGACACATATTTGAGGCCTACGGAACTACATGTTCAGAGTCTTAGAACACAGAGAATAGAGGTCAGCTCAGGGAACTACCAGAGGCTCAGGATGGCTGAATACTGAAGGGAGGTCAGGTGAAACTAGAGGCCCTAATGGGCCAAATCACAGAGGATCCTGAACACAATCACACTGAGACTTCCGTCATCCTAAGAGCAGTAAGGAACCATGAAGATCCTGAGCAGGGGGAGAAGTGGTCAGATGGTCTTTATTCTTACTGGGAACTCTTCACATTTGTTGTATGCAACCAGTATTGAGTGTCAAGTCCTATCAGGCCCTGTCCTCCTGAAGCTCACATTTTAACTGGTCCTTTGATGACCTTCCTTTAGAGTGGTTATCTTAGAGTTTGCCACCACCTTTAAAAGGGAGAGGAAGTGTGAAGGCATGTTTCCTTAGGAAACAGGTAGACAGTGCCTTGCCATTGAAATACAGTGCAGCACAGGATGCCTGGGATGGAGTGAGTTTGCAGAAGTAACATTTTAATCCCAGGCTAGCTCTCTGCAAACTGTCTCCTGCTTGTGGTGAATAACACTTGTGTTTGGATTTTTATTTTTTCCTCACCACGAAAAACCTAACACAGGAGGTCTGCTAGAACAAAGCACCCAGTTTAGGGTTTATTTACTGTCTGGGTTATCCTCTCTCTGTTTGCAATCCCTTGGTTCACTGAGGGTAGACTGTAGACTCTTTAATCATCCTTCTCACTCTATGATGTCATGTTTTATCAATGGAGAGATGTTTTTCCTGATTGACTGGAGTATGAGAGCAGATCTCTGTGTGAGCCCATCAAAATGCAGCTTGTGAACCCAGTTCCGTGAGTGATAGCTCTGTAGTATATTCACATACCTCTGGGGACTTGATAGCAGTGACACTGTTAATCACTTAGTGTGATAGGAGTAAACAGAAGAGAATACTGTAAACAGGATTAGTGTCCTGTGCTTCAGAATTAATTGTCTCAGGTTTGTCTTCATGATTGGAGTTGATGGGGAGATGACAAATTCATGTGAATATGTGGGCATTTCTCCAGCTGCAGGGAATGGATGGGCAACCATGACTGGAGTGCTGATAGCTCAGATTCCCTTCTCCTTGGGTGCTCCAGAGAGGGCGCTCTGACTAGCAGCTCCCTAGTACTTATCAATATTTCATTCAGGATCAATATGCAGTGTTCATTGCTTAGATAAAGATTTCATGACTGACCATTCCAGAGGTTTCGCGAGCATCTTGATTGTCCAAGGGTTTTCTGTGTTGTAGATATTACAGATTCGTTTCTTACAGGTGTGAGGAAGGTAAGTATTTTCCACTGGTCTATGTTATTGATCAGTCTTGTGGCAAGAGGAAAGTCACTGGTGCCAGCGGAATATCAGAGTCCTAAGGCCAGTGTGACTTCCCACGTAGCTGTCAGGGCAGGTGGGGAGTTTCCTTCATGGAAATCCGTAAGCTAGTTCTCCATACTTCCTGAATTTTGAGGTCCTGGGCACCCATCAGGATTTGACCAGGTATGTGTATATGAATCATCCTGAAGAAGCCCTCTGGCTGGTGTCCCATTTGACACATTTCTGTGACATTTGGAAATGCTGCCCTCATCCTTGTCAAGAGAACGCCATCCACTAAATGTCATCTCATGAGTCATCAGCCAGCCTGCATTTGAGAACTCCCAGGTACAGGCAGGGTGGTGGGCTCTTGGAGATACAGTGGCCAGCAGAGCAGACTATTCATCCCTTGGAGACAGACAAGGAAATAGGTAGTGATGACACAATGTAACAAGGAGTAGGGTTGAGGTAATTGACTTTAGAATGTTGATATCACCTGGTGTTAAGAGTTGGAGTCAGGTTGGAAATTGAATTTCTAGAGCACTTAACATAGGTTGAGAAGGCCGCTGAGTGTGTTAAAGAATGAAGGCAGGCTGAAGGCATTTCAAGGGCTTTTTAGCTGAGTGCAGAGACACAGCAGACCCACTGAGGAACCTGGTTGTTAGAATTAGGAAGACATGGCCTGGAGATGAGTTAAGCCTTCTCTATAAGACTGGAGTCTGGGCATGGTGTTGCCCCCAAAAGACTGGCTGGAGAACACAAGTCAAAGCCATGCAGAAATGTAGAGGAGGGAATCTTAATAGGGCTGCATTGCCAGAGAAAGGATTGGGACCGCTGGTTAGGATTGTCTCAAACAGAGGCCTGGAAAGTTTTCCAGACTGAGCCACCAAAAAGTGGAGGTGGGAATGAAGGTGGTTTGCAATGTGATGAGGAGCCTGCTGGTGTGCTCTCTTGCAGAGGAGTAGGGAGGCAGGATGGCCCTTTGCCCTCCTTCTAGTAGAGGACTTGTTTTCATGTCTCCTATTGACCAGGTCTTCACAGCCAGGCTCTGATTAATGCTGGGCTTTGAAGGCAGGTCACACCTGGCTTGTTGAGGGGCTTGGTCAGAGACTTGCTTTTCATTCAAGCCTCACTCATTTTTATAGATCCTCCAACATTATGTCTCAGTATGCTTCGAGTTTCTGCAAATAAGACTCTTGTCTGTGGTGACTGATTTATAGTTGGAGGAGTTGCAGCGATAAAGACCACAAAGATCCCTTCAGGATTGACCACAGAATCTTCATTTCCTGGCCTGTTAACAGTCACAAAGGCAGTTAAGCTAAAGTACAGTGATGAACTGTTGCCAGTGTCTTCTGAGGACCTTCCCCTGTCTTCAAAGTATGTGGGACCGTCTGCAGGACCAAGGGTTTCTAGTTTACTGAGTGGGCCGCATGGAGCATGAGTCCAGGAAGGAAGAACATAGCTTTGCCAGCCAGATGAGAGAGTATAGCTATTTTCTTGTGAGTAATGTCTGCCCTAAAGAGAAGCTGATTGCCTAAAGGGTGCTTGTTCTCTGATGTAGGACTATCCGTATCCCAGCAGAAGCTGGGGATGGGTCAGACAGGACCCAACAGGCTCGACTGATCACTCAGTCCCTGGCTTCAGGGTCTGCTTTCAAAGTGGTTTGCTCTGTGACAGACAGGCTGTGTCATCTTTCCTCCTGAGCAAATAGCTGGAGGATATTTTTAAGCCTTGCTTACAGTTAAGAGAGGTCATGGGACCAAATTGTAGTCCCTGGGTCCTGGTCAGATGTGGAGTGCCCCACTTGTAGGCCTGGCTCCTGGAAACCTCCATGTGTCATCCTCCCTGGCCCGATCCCTTCCACGATAACCCGGGAACTGCGCAGGGAAGGACAGAAGGAGCCTCGGTTCACGAATTACCCTGTGGAGAAGCACTAGCCAGTCATGGAACCTGGCGTGGAACTCCGCATGAGCGAGGAGTAATCTGTAGGGGTTATCTGTTCAGAAGTTATCACCACGCTCACCAGCACAAATACCCAAGATCAGTTCGTGAAGGAGACCTTTTTAAACTTACACACATAGCCATCAGTTTTATTAACTTTACTGAGCACTCACTCAGTGGGCATCAGGCCTCTTACATGCGTGTCAAGTCTGTGCTGTGTCAGTGATAGGTTCACTCTACCGTTGTCTCCACTTGACAGACGAGGAAATAGGAGCAGAGGCGTTAAATCACTTGCACAAGGACTTGACCGAGTCGGATCAGCTTGACTTTGTAGTTGAGTTGTTAACCATAATGCTCAATAGCCGCTTTCAAACAGTTTCTTTCCTGACATTGGCCCCGACCACAGCTCCCCCATCTCCAGAGACCTGTGAGGAGCCAGGTAGGCCTGCACATGCGTGAGTTTATCTAGAGACTGCCTAGCTACAAGATGATATTCCAAGTGGTGTTTTAAATATCACCTACTACCAGATGCCATGACTTAGTCAGAATTCTTTCATAGTTGTGACTGCAGGCTGGGGACCCATTGCTCTAAGTACAGAGAGAACACGGGGTTGAGGGGAGACAGGGCAAGGCTTAGCATCTCTGCAGGTCACCCCCTTGGGGAGGAGATAAAGACTTGGGGTTAGTTTATCCAAGGGGAGTCTGATACAGGATGAAATACCTTCTATCAGCGGAGTGGCAATGAGGGTCCATGATGTTTAACATTCCTCCTGGGCCCCAGGGGTGAGTTGACGACAATGGCTGCCATCAAGTAGCTTGCAGTCCAGACTGGTAGTGGAGGCAGACACAGCTGTGTGCCAAGATATCTGTGATGAAACACGGAGCAGTGAGCAGTTCCATTGCATGGGCAGTTCAAGAAGAGGTGTGTGAGCACCCATTCAGCAGATCGGCGACAGGACCAGGGCATCCCAGACAGGAGAAACAGCTTGTAGAAGACTTTCTGGCCACAGCATTGGATGTCAGAGTCAGAGAGCTTGGGGCATCTGAACATGAGCACTAGTGGCATGAACCATTGCTGTAGAAGTAGCCGAAGGGTGTGCAGTGGCTGGTTCAGGGTGATGGGAGTCAGCAGAGAAGGGGTGTCCCTCTGGGGTCCATGAAGAGAGACACAGGCTCTGGTGAGAATGAGTGAGAAGAGTCTTGGGAAGTTCTGCAGGCGGGTTTAACAGTGTAGCTATAATTGAATGCTGTGGATGGGAGGGGCACTGAGAAGCAGGGGGTCAGTTTGACTCCCTTGGTAGCTTGATGCATGATGTTCCTGTTGTTGGGGCTGAGAGACCAGAGGCTTTCAAGGTGGCCTTGGGGCTTCCCAGTGGGCCCTTGCTGCAGGCAGGCCAGTTAGAGCTCGGGGCTCAGCTGCTAGGCGTGCCCTGGCTGGCAGTCACCACATGCTGATATAAAGACTGGGCTAGCATTGGAGAAAAGACCAGGGGCCTCACTCTTAAGAAGTAAGTATGCCTAGGACCTCCCAGGTCCCTGAGTGCTCATGGCTTCTCTCTAGAGGAGGGTGTCGTCCTCCTGCACAGTGGCAGCCTCAAACATGCAGCCAGGCCGGTGGGAGACAGTAGGAGTGTGTGTGCCAGTAATGAGGCTGAGCTGTGATTAATCATGCTAGGGCTCAGATAGCAGGCCTTTCCTGCTGTCAGAGGGGGAAACACTCACATCTAAACAGCTCTTAGTCCAAAGGCAGTGGGTTGGTCTGTGAAGCACATTTGTAGTAAAGCAAAAGACACCCTGAAACCTGGCGGCAACTTGCCCAGCAAACATACGCGCACGTGTACACACGTACCATTTCCTGCTGGGCTTGCGCACAGACACCTGTTTTGCAGGGTATTTTTAAAACTGAGGTCATTACAACAGACAGTGGAGACAGCTGAGTGTTTCAGAAGAACCCAGGCCCCCCAGGACTCTAATACACAGTGGCTGTTGAGGACTTGGTGCCCCTTGAAAGGGTGAAATGCAGAGATCTCATCAAGAGACCTCTAGTCCCTCCTGCCTCGACCCGGAGCCAGGGCTTGGGCCACCTTACTTCTTTGGGACTCGCCAGCACTGCTGCCCAGAGTACCTAGGATCTCTGCTCTCTGCCGTTTTGCACATCTTTGTCAGGCAGACATTTGAGATGCTTTGGGGTTACAGTGATTTCAGGGGTGAACCATGGCGTGTCCCAAATATAGGGTTGAATGACAGTAATAGGGACTCCGCATTCTGTGACCTCCACAACTGTAGAGGCAGGTGCTGCTGGAGCTACAGGGACCCACATACCACCGACCTCAGTTTACCAGTACATAGAAGACCTGTCCATTTGGTTCATAAGTCTGAGCATAAATGCCCTCTTAGGTAGGCTTACCAGGTGCCCCAGCAGGCTGGGGCCTATTCACACCCCTCTCTGAGCACTCTGCACTGGGCCTTTCAAGCACTCATCACTGCTGTCATGTTAATGACTATGGGGTTGTATTTTGTCTGTCTTCCCCATCATCTTAGGGGAGGGCAGGGCCCACCTCTGTCTTACGCACTGCTGTCTCTGGTCTCTAGCTTGGTTCCTGAGCTGAATGACTTGAATATGTTTAGCAAACATGAGACCTTACTGTGCGGTAGGACAGCCAGAGGTAGCCCCTGCAAGCTCCAAGTCTGATGGGAGACATGCAGCTCATACACATCACTGCTCGTGGTGTCAGGTGCATGGGAGGCCAGAGGATAAAGCAGCTGATCAGAGCACTCAAAGAACGGTTGGCAGAGGGCAGAAAGCAAGTGTGAGGGAGGGATGCCTTGGCAGAAGGACAGAGCCACAGCAATACAGGGAATAAAGAGGTTGGAGGGCATCTGGGGGGAGCATATCTGAATTTAGCTCACAGGAGGCACAAGGTTAAGCTAGATGGGTATGCCAGACCTAGATTTCTAGGCAGTTGCAAGGGTCCTGATTTTATCTTGGGTATCACGGCAGCCATGAAAAGCTTAAAGTCAGGGCACTCAGATTGGTGTGTACTAAGCTACACGTGACCACTGAAGGCACGATGATGAGAGCGAGGTCTGCAGTGAAAAGATCTATTCAGGAGATGTTTGTGATCACTTGGCTAAGCTAGTGATGCCCTGAATCCAGTCACAGTAGAAAGGAGAGGACCCCACAAGAGGTGTCAGAGAGGGGGCATCCTCAAGACTGAGTGGCCCTCTGGATGGGGTTGGAAGAAGAGCAGGGTAAAAACATTTCTCCCTCCTCTAAGGACAAGCCCATCTAGCAGACTGGAAGCCTTCAGAGACCTCTTATTCTGCCCCAGTTAGACAGTGAACTGGGAGCTGTTCTTGCTTCTCATGGACGAAAGACTGTAAGGCAGAGACACTGCTCATCAGAGATGTCTGGCATTACATCTTCATTCTAGGTACGGTGACATAGTTTTCTTTTATGAAGGCTTCAGCAAATTTATCAGCCCTAATCTCAAGTGTATGAAATGCAGTTATTGAACAAGTGCATAGAATATAGTGAAGATGTCAATTTTCTTTTACATCGTGTGGCAGAAAGGCAAGGCACTTAAGAACAGTCATTATCAGAGTAATGCTTAAATGGAGGTAGCTAATAAAATTGATGTCGTGGTATAAAATGTGAAAAGCTCACCCATTCTCTTCTCGGGCCCAGCAGCTTAGCGGAGGACACAAACTGAACTTGGAAGGCTTAGCAGCTGCAGGCAGTGTCCTCAGCCGGCAGGACTTGTGCCTTCTGGGGGCCTGAGTGGATGGGGAAAGGGGCCATTCCCTGTCCCCAGTCGTCCTGACTGGTGTGCCTCTTGTCTCTGCAGTGTGCTTACTGACCCAGGGCCGCCGCCATGTCCAGCCGGGGTGGGAAGAAGAAGTCCACCAAAACCTCCCGCTCCGCCAAGGCAGGGGTCATCTTCCCCGTGGGGCGGATGCTGCGGTACATCAAGAAGGGCCACCCCAAGTACCGGATCGGAGTGGGGGCGCCTGTGTACATGGCCGCCGTCCTGGAGTACCTGACAGGTGAGTGTGCCCGAGATAGCCGCGGACACCACTGGCTCACACTGCCGCCCTTCTGACAGCTTTGTGAGGACTGATCAGACTTGCTTGCTTGCTTCTATTTTGAAGCTTCTCAAACCTACAGAAAAGTTACAAGAATAGTACAGTAGACATTTTCACTAGTTAATATTTTGCCCCTTTGCTTTAACTTCCTATATGCCGCATGCATGTGTGTGCACATGTGTATGTGTGTGTGAATTTGTGTGCATGTGTGTTTGGGTCACTTTTTTACAGCTACTTTGTCATCTGTTACATAGTCCATTTTCAAGTCTGTCAATTGCCCCAATATTGTCTTTTCAAATTTTATTTGATTTTCTTTCCTGACCTGGGATCCATTCTAGGGTCATACATTGCATTTGACTGTCAGGCTTCTTTGGTTTTATTTAATCTAAAACAATTCCCAGATTTTTGTAAATCTTTCACGACGGGCATTTTTGAGAAGCCCGGGCCAGTTGAGCACAACATCTTTCAGTCTCAGCTGGTCTTGTGCTTGGATTCAGGTTAAGCATTTTGACAGAACAGCTCAGATGATGGCATCCTTCTCTGGCGTGATGTGCGGTGGCTATTTGGTCACAGCGCTATCTGCCGGAGTTGCACATCCTGAATCACGTCTTCCATCTTGTGGCTCTAGCATTGCCTGGTGATCCTACTAATTCGGCTATTACCTTGACAATGAAGTAGTGCTTTTTCTTCTTTTTTTTTTTTTTTTTGACATTTATTAGTGGGTGTTTTTCTGTAAAGAAGAGTGTCCTTCCTGCCCTTTCCTTTTTATTATTGATCCTATCAATGTTGGTTATGGATTTTTTAAAATGGGTTCTGCACTAGTATGTCATTACTCCCTTTAAGCTGGTTTATCTGTCCTTTTGCCAGGTCTCCATCAGTTTCTGTACATTTCTTCGCCTGGTCTGGTCTCACCTTCCCCGTCCCCGTCCCCTTCCCCCTCCCCATCCCCATCTTGGAATCAGATAACTCTTCAGGGGATTCTTGATCCTTTTCACAGCTGTTAGTCTTTTTGGTCTTATTGGCAGCTCCATAATAACTATGGGAGGCCATTTGTCCAGGGTGCCACTCGTTTCAGTGATGAAAGCCCTTCATAAAGCATGAAATGATTCATCGGGGCCACAGATGACCTGTCAGGAGTTGACAAGGGCCTCACATCCTGTTGTCCTGTTGCGATGCTTCCACCATTGCTCACTCCTCATTGGGATCGGTGGTGGGAGCAGTGCTGGATTCTTGGCAGCCACTTCTCCTTCCGCCAGAAGGGGAGACTCAGCCAGACAAAATGTACAGCCTCACAGGAGAGGAGCTGGACCACTTCTCTCCCAGGTTTCCAGAAGGCAAGACCAAGGGCTCCTCATGAAGAAGAGCAGTTATGGGAACAGCAAGTTTTTAGGTTGTGTTGAGAGCATGAGGCACAAAAAGTGATGGATGTGGCATAGCTGTGAGGCATTTGCACGTATTCTGGGGCTCTGATCCTCTGTCTGTCAGCTAGTCTTGTAAGTGACAATCTGATAGCAAGAGATAGGCATGACTCTTCTCACTCGGAGGCCCAGCGTTTGTATGACGCATCCAGGAAGGCCATGCATGACATTGGCAGTCAGCCAGGGAGACCAGGGGAGAAGTCACCGGAGAGAAAGCAGGGAACTTTCTAGTCCTTGCCTGGCAGTTTATAGGCTGTGACCCAGAGAGAGTCCCTTTATTCACTGGACTCCAGTTTCTTTCTTTCTTTCTTTCTTTTTTTTTTTTTAAATGGAAAGGTGCAGGTAGGAATGAAGTCCAGCAGACAGGCAGGAAGAGAGAGGAGGAAGATTCGCTTAACTTAGTTGTTCATCTTGGTTTTTCCCCTGGTCCCAGGTCTTGAACTAGAGACCTTGAGATGTATGTGGACTGCACTGCAGTGGACTAACCTACTAAGCCACCAGGATGTGCCTGGACTCCAGTTTCTTTACAATACAAGTGGAGACAATAGTCCCTGCACCACCCACTCCAGTGCCCTCTGAGCCAAAGGGCCTTTGAATCTGACCATGGTGCTTGTGATGTTGAGGGCAGTGTATCTGTTCTCGTGAGGACTGCAGCCCCAACTCTGCACTGTACCCATCATGTCTGTCCCTAGGATCACAAGCAGCGTGGGCGTGATCAGGACAGCCCCTCACTAGCACTGGAAAGTAACTCAAAGCAGACCTTACTCTGGTGTGTGCCTTGTTAACTCCTCTGTCTTAAAAATACATAGATCAGCTTTGCCAAGCCCTTCTGGCAAAACTGTAGTTATGTGAATTGATGCCATATTCCTCTGTCTGTACACAGTGCCGAGTCCTTGGCATAGCCCTTACCCAGTGTGTGCCCCTGTGTGGCGCCCGGCCTCGGGAGATAGCCTGAGCTGTTGGAGCTGTGCTCAGTCACTGCTGCACCCACTCATGTCCTGTTGCTGTGGAATGGGCGCTGAGCTGTGGGGCTGTGTCCGGTGAAAACACTGCTGTGTTCTGCCCTCAGCACAACGCCACACACCCACACTGCCCATACTCCGGTGACCAGCCTTGACTGGGATGTGGGGGCATGTGGATAATTGGAATCTCTGGACGTCTGCCCACTCAGAACTTTGGTTTTGGTTCCTGAGTAAGAAGAAAGGTGGACAGTCTCTCTTTTGCTCAGCTCTTTGCTTTTGTATCCCTGAAGACCCTTCCTCATTCATCCCATACACTTACTAAGCACTGTGTGCCAGGCACTGTGCTAGGCTGAACGAAAGCACAGGAATGGTCCCTGCTTCATGGGACTTAGGATCTAGTCTGGGAGAAAGGACAGCCATCCCAGATGGTTACTGACTGAGAAGTGCTGCAGAGGTATAAACAGACCAAAGGAGGGCCAAGTTACTGGACTGGGAGATGAGCTGGCTCAGGAAGGCGTTGAGGAGGAGACAGCAGTGGAGAGCAGGATTCTGTATCCACTCACCTGTGCTTGGTACTTACTAGGTGCTAGCCTCCCCCAGAGTGTGAGGAAGGTGTCTCATCAGGGATGGGACCCAGACATATGCTACCCCATGCCTATTTGAAATGCTTGCACCAGGCCCCTGTCTTCAGAAGGCCCCTCTTCTGGGAGAGATGAGGAGGGGTCGGATACTCAACTGCAGCACCTCCTGGGACTAGGTGGCTTTGGAATAGGGAGCTGACATCTTGGAGGTTGACCCTGGAGACTGCTCGAGGTCTGGGGCTTTTCAGTGGCAATTGAGTTAGGTGGCTCAGAGTGTGGACTTAGGTTCCAGAGCTGCCATCTTGTAATTCTGGCCTTAGACAAGTCACTCCAGGTCACTGCAAGTCACTGCCACACCTCCAGGCTGCGGTTGCATTGTCTGTAAGATGGAAGAACAGTAATGGTCCCACAGGGTTAGAGGAGGCCGGAGTGTGAGAATGTGCGTCAGCGCTGTTGCATACCCACAGTCTTAAGTGCCCCGTGCCACCTGTTCACATTAGGGCTAAAGCCAAAGAGGGAGGAGTCCCCAGTCATCCTGCCCTGCCTCCTAGGTGATTTCTCTTAGGGATCACGATGGGAGCTGTCACTCTCCACTCATGTGTGTTATCCTTTCAGCTGGTCAGAACCACCAGGCCTTACCAGCCACCACAGAACATCTTCACAGCATCACATCTGCTCCCCCTGGTTTGTTTCAAGCTGCTGCTTGATTTCTTCTTCCCTAAGCCTGCATCACCCAAGATGCACACCAAGATGCCCTGTCAGTAAGCTCTTCTGTGTAGTATTGAAGGTCACTTCTCTCCTGAGCTCCTGGCACATTCCTGGAAACCTTGAAGGGTTTTTAGGGTAGCTGGGAGCAGAGAATGCCCAGCCCTGTGGTAGGGCAGAACTGAGCTGGACCGCACTGGTGTCCAACCTCCAGCAGCCCAGCAAACAAGCCACCTTCAGAGCCCAGGCATATGTGCGGAGAGCATGTTTTCAGGGGTGAGACCCCACACAAGTACTCCTCCTCAGGGTCTGTTCGGGAAGGGGGTGGTGCGGACAGGAAGTGGTGGCCTTGAGTCTCGCTCTGAAATCTGAAGCTGGCATCTGTTTCTCTTCTTGAGTGCATAGCCTAGTCATCTGCCACACTTAAAAGGGAAAGGTAACATTTGGAAGAAGCTTGTGTCTGGCGACCAGAAAGCCCCTTCCCCAGATCTTTATGTGCCTGACTCTGTCAACCTGGTGGACTCTCCCTAAGGAATGCGGTGCTGTCTGCTTGTCTTCTCAGTGCCCCAGGACTGCCTGGGACCTACTCTGTTCTCACCCACTTGGCCCTTGGCCTTCTAGCCTAAAGATTGTAGTAGCCTTACCTCTTGGGGTTGCTGTGAGGATTGATACTGCATCTTAAAGTATCTGACCAGAACTTACAGTAAATATTCAACATATGGTAGATAAAAATAAGTGTTACCATGGGAAACTGGGACTGTCAGGACCAGCTTCTGCCCAGCCATCATCTTTGCCCCCATAGTATTATGGGGTGGTTTCCTTAAATACTATTTAAAGGGAATTAGACTTCAGTTCTTTGGAGTCTCTCCACGGTGCCCAGCGTGCACCACATGGTGCTGGAAGGGCCGGAAATGTGAAGTAAGATACACAGGACATGGCTTTTTCCCCCAGTGATGTGCATTGGTTTTGGGGACTCACAGGTCTCAGACCATAAGCATAAGGTGTGGGGTGCAGCTAAGAGGTAAGTTACAAGCACTAAGTCCACTGTGGGGGTAAATAGGTATGTGGAAGAGTAAAGAGCAAGCACACTTATGACTTGATGGTCTTAAGCCCTGGGTCCGAGGCCCCTTGGCCTTAGCATCCTATTATGTTCAGCAGAACATAGGTATTGGGCAAAATTTAAGAGAAGATTGTTGAAAACAGGACTCTAGCTGTAATTGGGAGACATTTATATTCACACCCCGTCTTTCGAGATGAATATGTAAATAATTTGATGAGCTCCTCAGCCAAGGAACTTGTTTTAGTTTGGGAACTATGGAGAAGGAGCTTTCTTGACTGCAGGAGTTTTCAGAGCCTTTAGCACGCTGCCATCACTGGAAACCCCAGGAGAGGAAATGAGAAGTGGTTCCCAATCTTTCGTCAAGAAACATTGACACAGTTCAGTGGAGGGGACACTGTTGTGGGTTAAGTCCCTTAGAAATGGCCCTCGAGGAGTGCTAAGTGAAGAAACAGTTGAAAGCCACCAGAGAATGAACTTTGATCTTCTCTGTTTTGACATTGAGACACAAAGGTTTGCTAGTGGATAAGGAGACCTAGGTCTTCCTCCTGCAGACAGGACCCAACACAGCAGGGGCTTAAATATTTGATAAGCATGCTAGTGAGTTCGGAAGCCATCACTTTTGCTGTTAAGCTGAGTCACTTGGGCCCTGACTCAGCGACGGTGTGCCATCTCCAGGCTCTGTACTAGACCCTGGAAGGAAGTGACTTTAGAGCCATTTATCCAACTCCTGTTTCTCTTCAGTGGCCAGACCCGTGATGCTCTCCTAACAGGAGCCCATTTTCTCATGCCCGTGCTCCAGTGTGGGTGCCCGTGGGCATTTGGCTAACCTGGTGAAGTTTACAGGGCCAGCTTGTGGCCTGGGGGACATTCGGATCCCCTGGATGCCACTTGCTAGAGTAAATGAGGCCCAGTCTTTGGGCCTGCATGTCCTGCAATAAAACCCCAAGGAAAAGGGATGGTTGTTAAAAATACACCTTGTTGGGCACACCCTGGTGGAGCAATGGTTGAGTCAATTGCCTCTGAAGGAGTACAGGCCACACACCCCTGGGTTCGAGTTCTGGACCCGGGGGAGAAACAACCAGTGTGAACAACTAAATAAAAATAAAAATACAGCGCTGCTTCCTCCTCTCTCTTCCTGCCTGCCTACCTACTCGCCGTCATTCCTGCCTGCACCTTTCCTTTAAAAAAAAAATACGCTTTGCTCTCTGGTTTCATCTACTAAGATGTCATCCCAATTCCAAGGTTTGCCTTGAATTCTGATCTGTAACTTGGGCCAGATGTTACATGTCCCTTTGATGTTAGTCGTTGTGCCCACTCCTTCTCCTCCCAGCCTCCGTAAGTGCAGTGGAAAGAACCCTCCCTGTCACCAGCACGTCCTTCTACACTGATGCTCATTTCTCAGATGCCCATCACACTTGGTGTTTCTGGCTTGGGAAGGAAGGATCTGACGAGCTTGGAAGATTGGGCTAGGCAGAGCCTACTGTTGGCTCTATCACTTACCTGGCCTCTTTACCACTGTCTAATCCTGGACACCCACTGTGTCCTATGCTAGAAACAACAGGAAGAAGATAGGCAGGCTAGAAGCACCAAGGCCTTTGAGCGCCTGGATGGTCTCCCTTTGAATTCCTACATCCCTTTCTTGTTTGTGTGACCACCCCTAGCTCAGACTGAGTAATGCCTCAGGCCAGGAGCCTTAACTCTTGCAGGCACATTCCTGGACATTCCTGCTGCCCCCGGGTGGGAGGTGGAGGGGAGAGGCTCAGTATCCCACAGTGTTCCTGGTTCTGCAAAGCCCTCATCAACTTCATTTTCCTCTTAAAAAAAAAAAGGAATGTGGGGAAGTGAGGAAGGGCTAAGAATGTTGAGTCAGAGGATTTTTTTTTTTTTTTTTTAAAAGAAGTGCAGGCAGGAATGAGGGCAAGTAGGCCAGAAGGCAGGAAGAGAGAGGAGGAAGAAGCTGTTTATTTTATTTAGTTGTGCATCTTGGTTGTTCCTCCTACCACTTCCCGACTACCACCCGAGGACACAAACCTGGGTTCTTGGGATGTATGTGGACAGTGCTGGCCAAAGGCAGCTGACCAAACCTCTACTCTGCTAGGACGTCCCAAGTCAGAGGATTTTAATCAGAAAATAGTTGGAAACATCTAAGTTAGAATTCTAGTGTGAGGACTGTTTTCAAATGCATATTCCCTTTACTGGCTATGTAAGTAACCTGAAAATTTATGAGGCTAAAATTCACTCATAACCCCACTGCTCAGACACAGGTGGCACTGAGCCCTCTGTGTATGTGCGCATGCATGGAAGACAGCAGGTTTTTGTCTCATTTTTGTTTTTATTAATATCTGTAATATTTGCTGTTGATGACCTTCAGTGATAACCAATCACAGAAAATCATCACTACATCCATCTTACAAGTAAATGACTTGCCTTCTTAAAGTCCAGCTCATCAATTCTTTCTTTCACGGGTCTTGCCTTTGGTGTTGTATCTAAAACATTATCACCAAACTTGTGGTTCTAGACACAGGCCTTAGACCTTTCACAAAACTAGACCCCTATATTTTTAATGAAGCTTGCTTTTATACAGTATACAGTATAATTGCAACTACAGGGAGAGGCAAGTGGCTGGAATGCTCATATTAACAAGGAGGCGTTGGAGGTATTTCATGGACTCGCCTGTCACTTCTGCCACAGGAGCCACTGAGGCTGTCTCAACTCTCTCTTGGGCGATACTGTGACATATATATACAGTATGGAAGGATTACCAAGTGTATGCGAGTATTTCAAACAGCGGAAGTCTGCATGAGTCTATTATTGCTAGATTTTATTATTGGGAAAGCTTCCCTCTCTCCCCAGTGTTACAAAGGAATTCTCTCATGCTTTTGCTGAGAATTTTTGTTGACTTTTTCTTTTTTCTTTTCTTTCTTTTTTTTTTTTTTTTTTTTAAGAAAAGGAGCAGGCAGGAATGAAGGCAAGTAGGCAGGCAGGCAGGAAGAGAGAGGAAGAAGCATGGGGTACGTGGGTCTGTGGCCTGCTCCTTCAGAGGTGATTGACCTAAGTATTACTCCATTAGGGCATGCCTTGCTAAGAATTTTTGTGGTTCATTATTTTATACTTTTGATCCATTTGGAATTTATTGTGAATATACAGTGTATTTCCTGTGGTTACACTGGTATCTCAACACAAGTAATGGATTATTCTGTCTTTCCTGTTATCTGAGTCCTCTTGCCCTTGGCCATATATGAAATTTCTTGGTATAACTGGGACTTTTTCTGGTCTTTGCTTTCTTTTTCATTGTTGTGTCTGCCTAGTTATATACTTTATGCTTATCTCCTTTATACATCATAGATATTTCATTGTCATTTTACTTTTTTGGAGAGTAGTCATTTTCTTTAATATGTAATCCATACCCATGGTAAGAATCATATGATCCCAAAGGACATATAGTTAGGCATCCACCTCCCTCCTGGCTCTTGGCACATGTGGCGCTCCTCCCAGGAGACAATTAATGTCAGTGTTACTACAGTGTGACAACACACCCTGCCCACCACTAAATTACCAAAAATCCTTTATCACCTATATATTTCTTATCCCATTTCCTTTTCTTTTTAAGAGGAAGGGAGAGGTGGAAGAAACATGAGGAAGGAAGGGAGAGAGAGGAGGAAGGAGGGAGAGAGAGAGGAAGGAAAAGAGGAAGCTCTTTATTTTTTTTTGCCTGTTTCCCGGGGTCCCAGGCATCAAACCCGAGTCCTTGGGCATTATGTAGTCCATGACCCAGCTCTAGGTTTAGTGCATGAGCCAGCGGGGTCTTCCCAGTGTTACTAGTTTCTTGTACATCTTTCTAAAGATATTATTTTTCTCCATTTTTATCTCAAATCTAGAAAATGAAGTGTCAAAAATGGTGAACCAGGTTAATGGGTTCATGTAGTCTGTCACAGAGGTTGACATTTATATTTGCACCAAAATCTTGGGAGAAGCTTTCCCAATAATAAGTTGAGATGCTTCCCATCTCCTCTCAACAACCCAGTCCCCTCAGCCAGCCTGGAGCCTTGACTCGAGACTGTGAGGTGAGGCCTGCCTGGCTCCTGAGCCTCCCTTGGGCTGCTTTCCCCTGAGACGCCAGCTCTATAGTTTACTCTGGCTGCCATGGGTCCTGAGTGTTTGTTCTCCCACAGGAGACCAGGCCAGTGCCTTGGAGAGTGTCCCTGCACAGCCATCCTCCATCAAGGCCTGAATGCTTCTGTGCTTGGGTCACTTGTTTAATCATTCACCTGTAATGACCTGTCTGTGAAAGAATGGCCCAAGCCCTGACCAGGTGCAACATGCCGAGCTCGTCACTGGGGGTTGAGAGAATTGTTATTAATTGCAGCAGACTTGCATGTCCGCAATGGATCACATATACTGGGTGCCATGTTAGTCACCCCAGGGCAGGGACTGACCCTTTCCCACCCCTCTCTCACCAGTGTGCACTTAGGTTCCAGAAGAAGGGCTGACTTTCTATAGCTACTCAGTAAATATTTTTTTGTTGAGAGAGAAGGTCAGTCAGAGGAATGCCATGCTTCAGGAGGATGGAGTGTTGGCAAAGTCAAATGCTAGCAGGAAGTTGATGAGGAAAGAATAATTAAGATTAACCCTGGCATGGTGGGCCAGCCCTGCCCCAGGATAGGCAAGTGGCAGGGAGCGATCAGTGCTAGCGGGAAGGGGTTGGAAGTGTTTGAAGGCTGGCGTCTCCTGCCACAAAAGATGCTTACGATGTCTCGCGTAGGATGTCTCAGCTAGCCCTTGACAAGCAGAGGAAGCGGGAGCTACCCAGATGGTGAAAACAGCAGCATCCCAGGGAAGGGTGCTAGAGGCATCCAGGATCCCTCTGTGGGTGACCATCAAGAATAAATTTCAAAGAGTAGGGAGAAAGAAGTGGGTAGTAAATCTACAGATATCTTCTCTCCCAGTATCTTCTCATTAAAATACAAAAGCGAATCAGACTCTAGTCCTCTTGCTCTCTTTCCCTGCCTGAAGGCATGTATGTCTATTCAACCCAGAATAAAATATCATGAGAACAAAAAAATCAGTCCTCAGAGCTCTAACTAGTTTCCAGCAATAAGACAGGCCCACAGGCTATGGCCCACAGTCAGCCGCGCCATGTCTGTGTCTCTTCCCATGGCCTCTCCAGCTTTGGGTGCCGAGATGATGACTCAGACCCTCCTGGGCTTTGCCAGGCTGCTCAGTCAAGCCTACTGTGCTGACCGAGGCTCCCATCTTGACTCCCTCCCGGTCTTCCTTTGTTTCTCACCCACCTTCTTCCATTTAGGCAAATGCCTTCCATCTAGTGACTAGAACGTGTGTACTCCTGGCTAGGAGTGGTGCCTGATGCTGTGGTGTCCTCTTGTGGGTTTGATGTCACCCCCATGTCTACAGGGGGACATTGATAGAGCAGTCTTTATAGAAGACACGTCTTTCTTCTATAAGGAGGACTTATAGAAGGGCTGTTCCTGCCAGAGCTCATGTTTCTTACCTGCAGAAATGTGGCAACTATATGGCGATCCAGGGCCTCTAGACATGGCTAATCAATTGGCTTCCCCTGCCATCAGTATCCTGATTGATGCTGCTAGTGCTCGTTAGTCACTGAATTACTCTTTGGTTAACATTTATCTGTTGCCTCTGTAAATCTGGATATCGACTTAGTAGTCAATATCTGCTGTTTATTCAGAAAACGAGGTACTTAATTTGAGTAGCGTTTTTTGTTTTTTTTTTTGCTTTTTCAGTCTCACCTCTGTCCCCAGGTGCTGGTAGTCTCTTCCAGATTCAGATTGGTTTGGTGTACTGTCATTTTGGGGGATCTAGGGGGAACACAGTTTAGGTGCCCGGCAAAGGGGGAGCAGTTTAAGTAATACAACATCTGCCATATATTGAGCCAGCCACTGGCTAAAAGTTTACATCTGACTGTACAACTCACAGATTCCTCGAACCACCCATTTTGCTTAGGAGGAAATTGAGCCTCAGATTGTTGAAATAATTTCCCCAAGGTCACTTGGCACAGTAACCTACCTCTAGCAGAACATTTCCTGCAGGCATTCGAATCGAACAGAACACTTCGCGGTCAAGAGTGGCGAATGAGAAGCCAGGGGTACCTAGTGCATATTGCATCTCTGTCTTCACTGGACATCTCTGGGGGATGGGATTTTCCCAAGCTGATCCTTCTCCTTGATGGGCTACAGTCTGCCTGAGGGGACAAATGTGGATGAACTCCTGTGAAGGCAGGCCCCACTGTCACAGGTGACTGCCACCATGAGCGTGGCATGATCTGCAGGTTGGAAGAACAAGCACTCACCAGCAGGGAGGAGGAACATCGATATCTTGCAGGAGGGGAGGGAGTGTGAGCACGCGAGGAGCACTGGCTTGCAGGGACGGGGCAGTCTGATCAGTGTCAGAGACACTGTGCCCCCTCAGGAGGACACCCAGATGACCAGAGGTAACCAGAAGGCAGCTTCGAGGAGCCAGATAGGCTCAGGAGGGGAGGGCAGGGCTCATTTAGGTGTGGAGAGGCCGTGTCACTCAGTGGCACTGAGTGTGGACTGGAGGACCCTTCATTGTTGCCTTAGTGAAGGTGAAGTGGACTCCTGGGTGACAGTCCCTCTTGAGGGCTTCCCCTGCAATGACACACTCATCTTGTTCTCGGAACAGTCATGAAAGGTGTTCAGCTGCTCAGAACTGTTTTGTGGGAAGCAGGATTGAGTAGGCTTCCACCGGTCGGCAGCAGGGTGCTGTGACTAGTGTGGGGTCAGCGGGTGCCCTGTGGCGCAGTTGTTGCCGCCTCTCGTTTTCTTTGATTTAACTTTTACTTTTTACCTTTTGAGAAGGTATCATGTGCATCAAATAAACTCACACATCCCAGAAGAGGGCAGAGCAATATACCTACCTCCTATCCAGTCCCCTGTTCCCAGGGACCGTGTGTAAGGGCACAGGGCCCCCCGGGGCAGCCCCTCCAAATGCACTGTTCTTGTTTCCGCCTTTCACATCCTGTCTGGGACATTGCACCAAGGCAGGGCTCCTTAAATACACTTCCTTTTTACATTACACTCTTCAGATCATTTTATTTCAGCAGACATCTGATTGTTCACCCCTTCCTGAGATGAATTAAGAACAAATGGCTGTGATTTTCCATATCAAAATAAGCATACACATTAACCATTTCCTTGTTAAATTAATTTAGAGTCCTTGAAAGCGAGTGGTTGGTGGGACAGGGGGCCTGGCCCCGCTGCCAGCCAGGCCCTGGATTAGAGCAGGTTTCTCTGCTTCTCCCTTCCTTCCTGGGGCCTTGGCCGACTGTGCTGTCTCCGCAGCTGGCTCTGGTCCTGCCCTTGCGAAGCCCCGGACCCCGTCCCAAGGCAGAAACTGCCTGTGGGGCCACCCTCAGTGCTGTGTTCTATCAAGGCAAGTCTGGCAGCATTGAGGTTAATCAGGTTCAAGTGCATTTTTTAAACATATGTAAACTGTTAAGTGTAATAGCAAAGAGCAAACTATTGGGGGAGGAAACACCAGATTTTGTATATTGCTTTTCTCCTTGGCTCACACACACCCAGCTGTCCATCTACCAGTCACCCATCCAGTCATTTTGATGGAAACTGAGGACACGAAAGTGTAGTTTTCTTTCCCTAGAAATCAAGCCTGCTTTGCTTTCTTCTTTTTTTTTTTTCTTTTATTTTTTTTAATAAAGTGTGGGGCTGTAGCCTAATAATAATAGTTTCCATTTACCAAGTGAAGTAAACATGTCACCTGGTAACTAATCCTCACAAACCTGGAATGATACCAATGATCCCTCTTTTAGAGAAGGGCAAACAGGCTCAGGTGTGTCTGACCCCGCCTCACAGCTCAGTACAGAATTGGGAGTCACAGCGTGTGTCTGACCCAAGCAGACTTGGCTCTACATGGTACAGTTCCTGGCTGCTGCCCTCGCTGAGGACAGACCAAAGAGGTGGGCTTCCCCAGCAGCCCTAGTCATTAGAGGAAGGCAGGGAAGGGCTTTCCTAAAAGGAAAGGGATTCATGAGCTGAACTGTGGGTTAGATGAAGGTAATGTTTGCCAAGAATTACCTCTTTTCTCTTAATGTGTATAATGCAAAATTACATAATTTTTACTTTGAATGCCAAACACTATCAGCTTACTTTCGATACTTAAATTAAGCCATTTTGCTGTCTTATTGGGAGATATTTTGGGGAACGTGGGAGAGTGGAGCGGATGCCTACTCCTGAAACCCAAGCTCCTGGGTCCTTAGAGGAGGGTCTGCAATGTGGGCTTAACAGCAATGGACAAGTTTGTTTCAGACTTTGGGACCTCTATAGAGTAGCAATAGCATGGCATATTTTTACAAAATACCTTGTTTCCTGCACAGAAAATAGCACCTTCAATTACTGCCGTGTGTTATATTTCTCCATGGAATCCCTAATTCCTTTGAGGCCCCCGAGACAGACAGACTGGAGGTTTTCTGTAGCCTGAATGAGGCCCTGGGGCTCTGGGTTGACAGTTCAGCTGACTGTGGACCCTGCCACTCATCTCCTGAAAAGGTGGGATGTGGCCTGGTGGATTCTGGGCTGCCGAGGGAATTGGAGGAAACTGGTGTAGTCAGGATGCAGGAAGCTCTCAGCAATCATGCTCCGATTGGGGTTGATTGGGTTAAGGCCTTCCGGAATGGTGTAAACCAGTCTGAACTCAGTGAACTGCTGATGGAAGCCTGATGAATTGAAAGAAATACAATAAACAGATTCCGTGTCATGTTGTTGGCTTTGTAGCAAATATCTGTTTTCTCCTTGGGATTACATGAACATTTGCTTTTCTTTGATTTCTGGGGGTTCTTTTCAATATTTCTTTTGTTAGAGGAGACGCTTCAAACAGTTCTGGAGAAGCCCCTGACTCTTTCCTTAGCAAGGTCTGTATTTAGAGTTTGGCGTAGTCTGCACACATCACCTGTTAGTTGTTAGGACTTCAGTTCTGCAAACCATGACTTCATCTCCCTAAAGGAAGATAGACAGAATGCCTCAGTACAACAGATATGGTTTCGTTCAAGACATTTGGAAAAAGACTAAGTCTTTGGTCTCTGGGTGAACTTGGAAAGTAGACCTGTCAAAGGTATTCACGTTCAGACAGCTGGTCTGTGGCTGGAAAGGCTGCCAAATAATGCTGTTATTCAAGGCTGTCGGAATTTTGTCAAGCAGCCTTAAAATGGTCATATTCAATGAGACTGGGGAATGTTGGGCCCGGGGTGCCTCTACAGAATTTGCTGCTCTAGGAGAAAATAAGGTCCCAGGGAAAGGCCAGGCTGTGAGGGGGCCAGTGGCTCACTATCTGCCAAAGGCTGGCCCTGACCCAGAGTGGAAACCAATACACACACACACACACACACACACACACACACACTCTCTCTCTCTCTCTCTCTCTCTCTCTCTCTCTCTCTGGCAGGTGGCGGAAAGAACAGAGAGAAGGAAGCTGCATTTTATTTATTTAGTTGTTGATTTTAGTTGTTTCCTCTGTTCCTGAGTTCTCAACCTGTGTCCTTGGTCTGTATGTGGTCTGTGCCCCAGGTACAGGCTTAATACCTGAGTCACCAGGTCATGCCTGCAAATTAGATCTTTTTAATTTTTTTCTTTTAAAGGATAGGTGCAGGCAGGAATGAAGGCAAACAGAGGCAGTCGGGCAGGAAGAGAAAGGAAGAAGCCCTTTATTTATTTTGTATTGTTCATCTTGGTTGTTCCTGTCAGCCCTGGGACATGAACTTGTGACCTTGGGATGTATGTGTATATAACCCAACCCCTACTCCACCAGGGTGCACTTTCAAATTAGTTCTTAAAACAGAGAGCGAGTTCATGAACTGGCCAGTGTGGCTTATCAGCCTGTCCCCTTTGCAACATGTGTCACTGGGGACCTTACCATCACAATGGTTCTCTCCAGAGCGGGCCTCAAACCAGTCCTATGTTGGCCTTTGGTAACAATTAGAGTGTCTTGAAGACTTGAGGGGGTGGAGGAACCTGCAAGATTTCTTATGGATTCTATGTGCTTTGGTTACAGCCCCCAGAGCTGTAATCTCCCTATAAGGGAGGCTCCAAGTACTGAGCTGTGGAAACTGGAGAAGATGTGTGTGTGTAGATCTGGTGCTTTCCTGAGTTTTCTCAGGATTCCTTTTCTCTTAAGCCAGTGGCAAACAACATTTAGAGATGTGCATAACCTTCCCAAATACAAAATAAATCAAGTAAACAAACCCTTTTGGAAGGCAGGGGTCCCGTTCAAACTGAAGCTGAGCTGAGGGTCTCTCCGGACCTAATCCAGGAGGCAGGCTCTTGCCGGTGTGGGGAGGGGCCCATCCCCATGTGCAGGGGTGCCGGGACAGGCTGTGGGAAGCCCTGAACCTAGAATGCCATGACTGTGTCCTTGCTATCATTTGTAAAACAGTGGTCACTTACTAGGAAGTAAACTTCTTAGGAAATGTCCTTTGGTGGTTTGTGCCTGCCCCAGTTCCTCCGAAGTCCAGCCCCCTCTCCCTACTGCCCCCCCATCATTAACACGCCCTAGGGAGCAGCTGAGACTGTTCGGTCTTGTTGAATAGCTGGTGTTTTGCACCTTTCCACGCCCCTCAGCAGGCAGCTCTCAGTCAGGGAAGCCCTTGGTGATGGCCAGTTTCTAAAGCTGGACTGAGGATGAAAGGGCGGGTATAACCCATGCTCGGTAGGGGTGCGTCCATGCTCTGGGTTCCTCCTGGTGGGCACTCACACTGCGCCCTCTGTGTATTCTGCTGTTGTAAAATGCCCCAGGCCTCTGCCAGCTGCCGTGCAGGGGAGGGGCAGAGTATGGAACTCACTTCTCATAAAAGGTGTGTCTCTGAGGTGTGTGCTCTTGTGTGTCCCTTGAGGTAGGAGTTACCATGGTAACTGTCCATCTGGAAGACATGTCAGAATAAACAGGAGAATACTTTTGCTCTGCTAGCTGGAGTGTGGGGTTCTGGCCCTCTTGACACAGCTCCTCCCCCGTCCCCAGAGGCTGAGGGCTACTCTGTGGCATTGGTGGGGGAGAGGAGGTCAGTTCCTTGTCCTGTGTCCATCAAAGGTGAGCTGGGCTTTCTTCTTTCTTTGTGAGGAAAGCTGTGGAAGGCTCCCTCATTGTCATTTCCAGGTGCATGCAGTTGGCATCTGTGATTCCAGGCTGAATTGCAGTAAGTGAACACAGTTCTTGAAATTTCCCACATGGAGAAACTCAGGCCTTTGGAAGTTTCAGTCATAAAGTGAGAGCACAGGTGGGCGGGGGAAGCCCAAAGAAGTCGGGGAATTCCTGGAGACTGGATCTTTAGATTCTCAGTTATGGGTCGTCCGATTACTTATCAACTGGTGTTATAGGCAGTTTGCTCACTGCCTGGCCCTCACCCAAAATAGGGTCCCAAGTCTACCCAGTTCTGGTGACATATCCTCACTACCATTGATCACCTCCATCTTCCCTGCGTAAAAAGAGTTAAAGCAGCACTGCTGAAAATGAAAGTCCACATCCCTCCCACCTGCTCCACCAAAATGGCTACTCTGCCTTCTCTGGGGGACAGCCTGCCACGGATATTCTGAGCAGAAGAGGAAACAGGCCACTCTCATTTTCCTGAGAAACTCATTTCAAACGATCGTCTTACCAAAGGGGTGAGCTTTGGGCACTGTGGGACTTCCCTCCCTCCCTTTGTTTCCCTCACACTCTAGCCGGGTAAACCATTTTAGGGACAAGGTTATAACAACCTCCTTTCTATCCTGGCTCTGCACACACTGAGCCCAAGTCCCTGTGCCCCAGACAGTGAGAGAAGTGGGGCAAGGGCCGGCCTGGCCCAGGCCAGTAAACCATCCTGTTGGCTGTAGCTCTAAGATGCAGCCACCCATCAGGCCTTCCTGTGGCACAGCTGGGCCTGGCTCTCCCTCCTGTGCCCTCCTCCCCGGGTGTGTTGGGATCAGCTCAGACTCCGGCTTTAGCTTCCTTGCAGGCCGTGGGCAGGTCAGTAGCACAGCAGATGGGCTGCCTTGTCCATGAGCACTGGGGATGACGGTCCAGCGGGGCTGGCCAGTAGGCATAGTGTATTCATGGTGCCTGCAAGCCAGTGTCCCTGTGGCCTGTCAGCACCTTTTTTTGCTTAACCCAGATAGGTCCCTCTCTCCTGGACACTAGGACACACCGCCACGATCAGTTAAAAGGAAGCATCAGTGAAATTGCCGGAAGCGCTGTCTCCCCCACCTGTGCTGAGGCTCGTGGGGAACAGCCCCGTTGAGACTAAGGGGGTGGGTGGACATGCACTCATTCTCTCTCCTTCCTCCCTGAGCTTCGTGCTGGTGAGGCTTGTGTGAAATCGCAGGGAGAAACCTTGTGACCCGGGGCATGGGATGACAAGAGCCTTGTGGCACCTCTGGTGTCCCCGTGTCATCAGTGTGGTGATGGCAGGTGAAGGAATTCCTGCCTTGAATTTAGAGAGTGACAGCCCAGGTCCCAGTAGACTGATTTTTACCCCCTGCCAGTATGAGAGACGACTTGAGCTGCCAGACAACTTTTCAGCTCATGCAGAGAGACTCTTTAGTATCGGGTTCAGCTGTCGGTGTCTCCTAACAATGTCGTAGACTTTCCCAGAATTCTCCAGAGTAATGGCAGACATCATGGCACTCCATCCCTAAATGCTATAGCGTGTGTCTCCTAAGAACTAGATGTCTCCTGCCAAGTGGCAAGACCATTGTCACACCTAAGAAAACTAATAATTTCCTGGGGTGTGCTATTCAGTCATGCTCAGATCTCTTCAGCTGCCTCCAAAATGAGTTCTATAGCTTTTTGTTGGTAAGTAGGACTCCATTGTGTGGTTATGTCTGTTAAGCCTGTTTACATCTATAACACAGCCACCTCTTTGTTTTATGTTTGTTTTTGTGACGTTGATTTTGTAGAGTACAGTCCTATCTTCTTAGTTTTGAATGTGAATGTGCAGGCATTCAGCACTAATTCAGTAAAGAAAAAGATTTACTCAGCTCTTGTACTGTGTCACCCCACCTGGGAGGCCCAGACCCCTGTAAATGGGTTCCTCCAGATGCACAGTCCACTCTTGGGCCACCCTGCTGGCTCCCAGGGCTGGAAGCAATGACATCTCAGGTGCTGACTGCAGCAGCCCTGCTCTGGGAGGAGCTGGGCTTACATCTCAGCTCAACCACTTCTTCCTGAGTGCCCTTCAGCTAGCCCCTGCCCCTCTCCAAGCCAGTTTCTTAATCCCCGGGGGCCGCCTAGTCCCGCTCAGCATTGTCACCCAGCCCCTCTGTGACTGCCAGCAGCTCGTCAGGGAAGCTGCTTCATGAAGCCACTGCGGACCTCATGTCCGGCCCGGTGAGCAGTGGTCTAAGGGGTGCCTGCAGTCATCTGATGCTCTTCCCCTCTGCTCCCCACAGCGGAGATCTTGGAGCTGGCTGGCAATGCAGCGAGAGACAACAAGAAGGGACGGGTCACTCCCCGGCACATTCTGCTGGCTGTGGCCAATGACGAAGAGCTAAATCAGGTATGGGGCTCTCCTGCCACCCCGTCTTCCTCCACATGTGTGCTCGTGCATGCATGGCAGAGGGCGGTTGGGGTTTGGCTGGCTCAGAGCTGTGGCTGCATCTTGACTGTTAGCAACTCCTTGCTCCCCATGGCGATTTCCCCACAGCTTCGCTGGGGAGGATGTGTGCACAGGGGTGGGGCAGAATGAGGTAGTGGCTCTTCCCTGAGGAAGGAAACTACCCCAATCCTCCCTGAGAAAGGAACCCTGAACTCTCACTTCCCCTGTAGAGCCTGGGTCCTGCCAGGACCCTTGTCAATGCCACGAAGGCAGGAACTTCACCAGCTAAGAGCAAGTGTTGGGTGGGCAGGGCTGATTGCCTAGATCAGGGACAGGGTGGTTGGGCTCACCATCTGCTGCTCTGGTTTTCCTGCAAGCTGCTAAAAGGAGTCACCATAGCCAGTGGGGGAGTGTTACCCAACATCCACCCTGAGTTGCTAGCGAAGAAACGAGGATCCAAAGGGAAGTTGGAAGCCATCATCACACCACCTCCAGCCAAAAAGGCCAAATCTCCTTCGCAGAAGAAGCCTGTGACTAAGAAGGCAGGAGGCAAGAAAGGAGCCCGAAAATCCAAGGTATGTGATTTGGCAGGGACAGTGGGTGGGTGGGGTGGGTGCAGGTAGGTCACGAGGGGCCCTGTCCTGCTGAGGGCTCATCCCACTGATGGCGATGGTGAACTGATTTCACAGGGCCTTATCCAGTTCAAGTGACCGGAATCTGGACACAACTGGGGACTGACTCCTGTGTCCAGGGGCATGAGCTCCAGGGAGTCGGGTAGTCTTGGGCAGACAGCCCCAGGCTGGAGGACCCTGTACCTGGCCTTACAGGGGGATGCACACGTGGGTGGGAAAGAGACATCCGTGTGCAGGGGCTTCCCATACCAGGGACAGCTACCCTGTTGGTCTCTATGCTCTCAGAACAGGCATCACGTCGCTGTGACTACATGTCCTCCCAGAAGACTGCTCCCCTCTTTGAAATGATCTCTTCCTCAAGGGGAAAGACAAATGTAGGCACTTCCTGCCACCCCTTCTTGGACTGAGAGGAGGTCCTAGATGCTGCTCTCTTTGTGGTCAGCAAAACCCTCTCAACAGTGTGACCCATGTCTTCTTGAGTAGAGCAGGATCTGAGCTGTGATACTCAGTGTAGATGAGGGACAGTCCACCCTGAGGAGGTCCAGGCCTGTGGGTGGTTCCACTCACCGTTCTGAACATCGGCAGGAGACTCCAGGCACCTGGGACATGTGTTCCTTCCTTGCTGGGCCCTCATGGATCAGCTGTTGTCACTGTCTCGCAGGCCATTAAACTAGGGACAGTGCAGCTAAAAGTCCGTCTTTAATAAAAATGGGATGTAAGGCTGCCCTGCCCTGAGGCGCCCCCTCGGGGATCGTTCTTCTGGTGTCCAGCCAGACTAGGAGGACGTTGCCTCTGCAGAAGGTGACGACTTTCTTTTGTTAGAGCCTCAGCGGTAACTCCTTGGAAATGCCTTGTGGGTTCTAATGCTACAGAGTCAGGACATGCTGCTACTGGAGCCTCAAGCCTCACAGGAGAGACGGTGAGGACCGTCCCAGGCTGAGAGCTTCCTGCCTCTCAGCATGTCTTCTCTTTGGAGACCATCTTCTGATTAGTCCCTTGACCTGTCTGTGTCTCAGACAGCCTGGCCTTTACACCCTGGGCACCCTCTCTGACCTGTAACCTTAATCTCCCATCCAGAGTTTGTGGTGGGCGAGGCTGCATTTCTTATCCTTCTGGGGTCATACAGTTACTTCCCTGAAAATCACAAAATCTAAACATTCTTGCCAGGGGACACCCCCCTCCCCGCCCACCTCCCACCCGCAAGACCAAGAATCACCCCGTAGATCTTTGAGAGAGAAAACTGATACTGCAGAGTGTCCTGTAAGTGCTTTCCAGGCGCTTGCTCTCCACTGAGCTCACAAGTCCTGGCGGAGGTGCGGGGCCCTGCGGGGTTTCGGAGTGCTCTGTTACTCATTCCTGCTAACTATAAAATTAGCAGCTTGATCTGTTTCTTTTTCCTCTTCTAACATTTGCCGTTGAGGGGAGGGGCAGGGCAGGGAAGGCAGGGGAAAGTGTCTGCACAACGCTTTTAAATGTTAAGAAGACAAAATGCCAAATCCATCATCTCCTGACCACGGACCCCACGGAGCTGGCTGCCCCAGACCAGAGCCTTGCTGCTGGGTGCCGGGAACTGGTGGGCACAGGACCGTGCCCCTTGGCTTAGACTTCATCTGGTGTGACAGACCATGGCCCTCGGTCCTGCAGGCCCAGGGCCAACTGGCATTTCCAGGCTCTCGGACTCCAGTGCCTCCAGGAACCCAAGACTTGCTCCCATCACCCCTCTTCTCCCTAAGTCATTTTTAACCACGTGGCTTTCGCAACTTCCCAATCCGAAACACTGGGAATGCTCTGTCTTTCTTTTTTGGACCTGAATGTAGAGGAAGGGTGATGTGTTCACGCGCGTGTCTGGGCTCTAGTACTATATTTGGAGCTCAGTGTTTCTAATAACCATATGTCAATAATCACTTGAACACTCAGCTTTTCTCTTGATTACAAAAGCAGGAAGTCTGTTATGGTGGTCTGTTTTTCTTCCACACAATAAAACACATTGTCTGCTTACTGTACCAGTATTTGGCTAACATTAAACCCTGGGGGAAGCTGAAATTGGAACCGTGAACAGCTAATTTTTCAAAACATTTGTTTAATGTAAATTGTGGTGTCAGCTCCCAGAAACAGCGGACAGCCCTGCATCTCCAGGTTTAAGTGGAATGTTCTGAAAATAACCTTTCCAGAGACACGCAGAGAAGGCCCTAGGAACATGCTAAAGCACTTGTAGTGAAAGGGAGTTGGTATTTTTCAAGTGTCAGCACTTGAATTCCAAATCATAATTTTTCCCTGTAGTCTATGTAATTGGAAGGTTTTGAAAGTCCCCAGTTGTGACAGCTGAGTCAGCTATAGTGGGAGCAGAGAAGGCAGCACAACTAGGAGGGGGGCTTGAGAGTTTGGGGACCCTCGCAATGTCTTAGAGCTGCTCCTCCTCCCTACGTGGGTAGCCTCAGGCAAGTCTGTGCCTCAGTTGACCCACACCTTTCAAAGATGGGGTCCACTCCAGCCTTATAATAATTCTGCATATTTTCATAATGTGTTTTTGACTAGATAATATGTTTAAGAGCTTGGATGGTAACAAAAAGATTATGCAGTAAAAAATCTTCTCCCACTGTGTATGTCCCACCTCCCCCTATAGCAGTCTCTGCCTGCTTTTGTGTTCCCTTGGGAGAGTCTGTGTACTTAAAAGCATATGCATATGTAAAGCCTTCCCCATCATACCTGGCCTTTTTTTTTTTTAAATATTAATTATCTCATCTACTGTTTTGGCAGCTTGGTGTGGTAGCTGGAGGTGCAGTTACCTGCCTTTGTAGTCCAAGTCTGCCACTTCCTAACTCCATGACTTTGGCAAATTACCTAACTCCTCTGGTGTCTCAGTTTCCTCATCAGTGGAACGGAGTCTCACAGGGCTGTCCGGTGGCTTAGAAGGGAATTCCTGTAAGATGCTCAGAACAGTGGTCTTGCTGCAGTGCCAGCTGGCAGCTCTTCCATGTCCCTGTGCTTTAGTATTTAACATATGACTGGTTACTTACTTCGCATGCAAAGCCTGCAGGGTCTTCCAGGGGGCTTCGACCATCACTGTGGGCCTCTGTGCCTGTGTGTGAGTGTATCTGTGGGTGTTGATGCTCAGGCAGAACTTGCTGAGGCAGACAGTGTATTTGTAACATTGATGATGGCTTCTCACATATAGAGCATTTTATCCCGTTGAATTTCAAAAGCTGGGTGAAATAGGTGAAGGGAATGAAGAGTTAAAACTTCCCAATTACAAAAAAAAAAAAAAAACTAATCTCAAAGATGTAGTGTACAGCAGGAGGTCCATAATGCAATAGAACTCACAAGTTTAGAAGATTGATAAGAGTAGATGGGAAATAGACTTATCGTTATGATCATTTTCCATTGTGTACAAATGTTAAATCTCATTACATTGTACACCTGAAACATAATGTTTTATGTCAGGTATACTTGAATTTTTGAAAAGAGGATTCTGTTTTTCTATTTTTAGATATGGTATATCAGATCAACACAGTATTTAGATGTCTTTGGATACATTTAAATGAGTAACGGTAATTTGTTTTTAGATGACAATAATACATACCTAAATTATACTCTTTGTGGGTATTACATGTATTTTGATAAGTTTGGCTGTCAAATTTTAAATAAGTGAGATACAAAGATTTTAAGAATAATTTTAGGAGACAGGCAAGCAAAATGTTTGAAAACACAGCTCTGTCGTATCCAGTGAACCACACACACAGGACGTGCTCATAATGCTTGGGAGTGGGATGCAGTTGATAGGTAAGGACTCAGTCACTTCTGTCCAAGGACACTGGCATTTTAAGAGGTGACAAAGTTCTAACTGATAGACTTGCAGGCACCCAGTTGTTGGAGCTGGTTTTATTGGGAGGTGCCTGAGAGATACAAATCAGCAGTCACTTGTACTTCCAGGTTATCAGGTTGTTCCCCTAGGATGATACTGATTTTCAACACTGATGCATTTGCCTGGCCTCTTCCATTAGAACTGTTGAGCAAGGACTCACCCTACAGAGGGTGGCTTTGCATCCCTCTACCTTCAGAACAGACAGGCTGCTGCCAGGGTAGGGGTCCGTGGCCATGGGACATATCAGTGATACTGTTTAAACTCTGAAGTTCTGCATTTGAGTCCTTTTTCTCCTACCTACATAACCTTGGGTGAATTGCTTATCTTCCCTAAGTTTTAGTTCCTCATCCAAAAGATGAGACTAAAGTGGGAGAACTGATTAAATGAGTGGCTGAGACAGAGAAAGTGGTCAGATGCTGTGCAGAGACAAGCCATTTCTTCCAGTTGGTCTGCTTGTCAGGTAACTCCTTCCTCTAACCTGCAAGGTTCCCAGCCCATAGGTGATGGGTACTTTAGATCAGCTGTCTTTAGGGGAGATGTCACTATATTCAGATTGTAGTAACTGTGTCCTAGGTTTTTCATAAAGCCTGTAGTCTAGAATTATATTCCTTCCTAACTTTTGGTATTAAAATGTACTTTCTTTTATGAATGAGGACACTAACTGGTAGTCTTTTCATATCCTGCCTTGGGGAACGGGGGGAGTGAGCCAACAATATTCTGTCAATCTCCAAAATGATCAACTTTAGAATTTTGTATTCTTTTACAGATCTGAATTGTACACTCATTTAGCTTTGCTTTTTCACAGTGGAAAGAGTCAGAATCAGTGGGAGACACATAATAATCTACAGAACTAAGTTCAAAAAGACTTATGTGATGTCATCAACAGAAGATTACCTTTGCCTAGTCTTTTACTTGGTGTTTGGACTGTCAGAGATTTCATGGAAAACACCAGCAAAATTTTGCAAGAACGGCAGCATCTCAAAAGAACCAGTTCCTTTCATTAGTATTCCTTATCAGATCATTAATCACTTAATTTTCAATTTAAAAAATCTGTGTCCTGAAAAAAAGAAAGAGCAGACCTACCAAATATCTAGTTGTTTTTGTTTTTGCCAGGTACGAAAGCACAAGGAAGCTTCAGGATTCAGGAGGGTGACTTGCATTTGGAGAGGGGTGTGGTGGGCAGTTTGGGTAGTAGTATGGGTTTATATTTGCAAAATGCCAAGTGAGACCATTTTTTATTCAAATTTTGGGCACAAACTCTCTTCTTGGAGATCCCCTAAAGATCAGTCTGACTCTTAGTAAACACTCTGACAAAAACATCAACCTAGAATATTTAGGTTTTCTTTGAATCTTTGGTATTTTATGCATTTGAAAACTTTACCTGAAGAAGCATCCCTAGACTTCTCTGATTGCCAAAAGTTGTCTGTGTTACAGAGATTAGGAAACCCCAAGTGCAAGTCCTATCAGGTTTTCTGTGTGGAGGACCAGGCAGCTCCACTTCAGGGCCTACTCGCTATTCCTGCCAGAAGCCCTCTCCTCCTTGTTACATGAAGACCCAGATACCTGACTCCTTCAGGTCTCTGTTCAAGTGTCACCTTACCAGAGAAGCTCATCTGACGACCTGTGTAAAATAGCATTGCCTGTGCTGTCAATCCACTTTTTTTCTCAGAGCCTCTACTCCCCTGCTCTCTGTGACTCTGCCTCTCCTCACTCGAACAGACCCAGACTCTGGTTCTGGAGGGAGGTGCCTTTTGTTCATGACGGTACCCCCACTGCCACGAGCAGTCACAAGCCCATGCGGGCTTGGCAAATATTCATCAGTGTTACATGTTAAAATAACGAGGCAGCTTTCGAAACTCCTTTATCTGTAGATTGCTTTGGCTAATATGGATATTTTAGCAGTATTCATTTTTCCAATCCATGAGCACAGATTGTCTTTCCATGTTTTTGTGTCTTCAAATTCTTTCAACAATGCTTTATAGTTTCTGGTACACAGGTCTTTTACTTCTTTGGTTAAATTTATTCCTAAGTATTTTCTTCTCGATGCAATTGTAAATGGGGTTGCTTTCTTAATTCCTCTTTTGATATTCATTTTTAATGTTTAAAAACATAGCATGTTTTTGCACTTTGATTTTTATACCCTGCAGCATTCCTGAGTTTATTAGTTCTGAGTGTTGGTGGGTCCTCTAGTGCTTTCTATATGTGATGTCAGCTGCAAATAGAGACAGTTTTACTTTATTGTTTACAATTTGGAAGCCTTTTATTTCTTTTTCCTACCTGATTGCTCTGAGTAGGAGCAGTACTGTGTTGAATTAAAGTGATTAGTCTTGTTTCTTGTCTTGTTTCTGATCTTAGAGGAAAGGTGTTCAGCTTTTTAACCACTGAGTGTAGCATTAGCTGTGAGCCCGTCATAGATGGTGTTTATTAAGGTGACCTAGGTTTCTTATAACCACACTTTGTTGAGTTTTTTTTTTCTCACAAATAGATGTTGAATTTTGTCATATTTATGTATCTGTTGAGGTGATCACATGACTTTTATCTTGTCTATTGATGTGGTTTATTGTGCTGATTGTTTTGTGAATATTGAACCATCCTTGAATACCTGGAATAAATCCCACTTGATCGTGCTGCATGATCCTTTTAATGTATTGTTGAATTCAGTTTGCTAATATCTTGTTGAAGACTTTGTCATCTATGTTCATCAGAGAAGTTAACTATAATCTTCTTGTGTGTGCTGCCCTTATTGGGTTTTGGTGTCAAAATGATGCTGGCATCATAGAATGAGTTAAGCAGTATTGCCCCTTCAATTTTTTGGGAAAAGTGTGAGAAGGATAGGTATTAAACAGTCTGAACATTTGATGAAATTCTCCAGTGAAGCTACCTGACCTTGGAATTTTATTTTGGGGTCAGCTTTTGATTCCTGACTCAGTCTCATTAGTAGTCTCTTCAGCTTTTCTGTTTCTTTATAACTCAGTCTTAGAAGTTGCATGTTTTTAGGAATTAGTCTATTTCTTTAGGTTATACAGTATTTGGGGCTAAATTGTTCATAGTAGTCTTTATGAGTCTTTGTATTTATGTGGTAAGACATCTATTTGAGTCTTTTTTTTTTATATGTGTTTGAATTGATCAATTTCATCTACATTTGCAAATACTAACCTTTATCTTTTCTGTTGTCTGTTGAGTATTTCATTTATTTCTTGCTGATCTTTATTTTTTTCCTCTATCTACTAACTTTGAGCTTCATTTGTTCTTCTTTTAAAAGTCCCTTTAAATGTAAAGTTAAGTTCATTTGATATTTTTCTTGTTTCTTGAAGTATGCTATGGAGTATGCTTGTTTCTTGAAGTAGAAAGTATTGCTATGAACTTCCCTCTTAGGCTTGCATCCCATAGATTTTGCTATGTTGAATTAACACTTTCATGTGTCTCCAGGTATTTTTCTGATTTCTTCAATTGACCCAGTAGTTGTTAAGTAGCATGTTGTTTAATCTTCACATATTTGTGATTTTTCTTCTTCTTTAACTGATTTCTGTTTCGTATCATATATTGGTGTGCTTTCAGTCTTCTTGAAATTATTGAAACTTATTTTATGACTTAACATGTGATCTATCCTAAAGAATGTTCTACATATACTTTTGAGAAGAAGAGAAGAAGGTTTATTCTACTGTTTTTGGATCTCTCTCTCTCTCTCTCTCTCTCTCTCTCTCTCTCTCCATAAATATGCTGTTTAAAGCTTTTGTTGATTTTCTGCTAGATGATGTGTCCATTGACGTAGCTCTGGGTATTAAAGTCTCCTCCTATTATATTGCTGTCAATTTCCCCCTTTAGGTTTGTTAGTATTTACTTTCTATATTTAGGTACTTCTATACTGGGTCCATAAATATTTATAACTGTTGTATCTTCTCGGGGATTGACTTCTTTATTATTCTGTAATATCCTTTTTCTTTTATTACAGTCTTTGTTATAACAGTCTTTGCTTTAGTCTGTTTTGTGTGATTTAGGTATGGTGATGCAGCTTTTTTTTTCATTCTCTTTGCATGGAATATCTTTTAGTGCCCCTTTACTGCCAGTCTGTGTATGCCTTTATATTTGAGGTGAGTCTCTTGTAAGCAGTGTATAGATTAATCTTTGTTTTTTTTTTTTTAATCCATCTCAGTCACTCTATGTCTTTAAATTGGAGAATTTAGTCTACTTATATTTAAGGTAATTATTGGTAGCTGTGTTCTTATGGCCATTTTGTTCATTGTTTTCTAGTTGTTTTTGTGGTTCCTCTCTGTTCTTTTCTTACATTCTTTATTTGCTGTTTGATGACTTTTTAAGTGTTAAGTTTAGATTCTTTTTCTCATCTTTTGAGTATCCAGTTACTATAGGTTTTTGCTTTGTGGTTACCATGAGGTTCACATGTAACACCTTATCTATGTCATATTATATTTTGATTTGATAGTAACTTAAGTTCGGATGCATTTTAAAACTACCTCTTTACCTGTTTTATGATGTTACTTTTTTGCCTTTATTTTGTAGGTCTAATTATTGTAGCTCTAGTGATCTAGTTAAGCTCTACTTATAACTTCACACTAGCTTTATCACTGATTAACCTATTACTTGTACTATAATTTATCTTTACCAATGAGGGCTTTTTCCATATTTCCTCTAGATCTGTTTTGTGGTGATGAATTCCTTTAGCATTTGCTTGTGTAGCAAACTATCTCTCCTTCGATTCTGAATGATGACTATGCTGGATAAATTATTCTTGGTTGGAAATTTTTTCCTTTCCATGTTTTAAATATATCATGCAACTCCCTTCTAACCTGAGGTGTTTCTGCTGAAAAATCTGATGGCAGTCTTCTGAGAGTTGTCTAGTATATAACACACTTGTTTTCTTGCCACTGTTAACAGTCTCTTGATATCTGTATTTTTTGATATTTTATTAGAATGTGTCTTCATATGGCTCTCTCTGGGTTCCTCTTACTCGGAACTCTATGTGGTTCTTGAACCTGGATATGTTTTTTTTCCTCAGATTAGGAAAATTTTCAGTCATTATTTCTTTAAATTCTGCCTCTTTCTCACTTCTCCTTCGGAAATCCCTATAGTTTGGATGCTAGTCTCGTTAATGTTGTTTGATAGATTTATTAAGGTAACTTCAGGTTTTGAGGGTTTTTTTTAATTCTTTTTTCTTTTTGCTGCTGTTTGAGTTCCACAGTTTTACCTTTTCTTTTTTAAAGGAAAGGTACAAGCATGAATGAAGGTGAGTAGTAGGCAGGAAGAGAGAAGGGGAAGAAATACCTCATTTATTTTATTCATTTCATCAGTGGTGTTTTCTCTGTCCTTGGGTCTTGAACCGGGAACCTTGGGAGATATGTGGACTGCTTGATTTAAACCAGTAGGCCACCAGGGCACACCCACAACTTTGCTGATCTTTTTTGATGCTTCATCTGGTTTGCTCTTGAACATATCTAGTGTATTTTCTAGTTCATTTCTTGTATTTCTCAACTTTGGCTTTTGTTCAGGATTTTCTTTTTTTTTTCATTATTAACATTATTAACATGAATGAACTGTTTTCATTCTTTCCTCTCCTGAGTTTCATGAGCATCTTTATCACTTACTTTAAGTTCTCTATTGATTACTTACTCCATTTACCTAAGGTAGTTTTCTGGGACTTTACTGTTCTTTCACTTGGAACATGCCCTCCGTTTCCTCATTTTGCTTGACTTTCTGTGTTTCTGTGTAGTCATCCAAATGGCCATCTTTTCAGTCTCAAAGGAGGGGCCTTGTGTAGGAGATGAACTTTATCTTTCAAACTTATTTTTGTTCTTGGTTGTCTCTCAAAACTTGCTCATATAACAGCCTGATTTATTTTTGATAGATCCCAGCTGTTGAGGATGTGCCAAAATGTGTCAGTGACCCAGAGGAATAGAACTCAGTCAGTACCTAGTTTTAGACTGTTGGACAGCCAGACCCCCAGGCAGCCTTTCATGAAGTCTGCACTTCTATCCAGTTCTCTCAGGCCATAGTTGTAAATCTTGCTGGTGTCTGGAGGTGTCCCCTGGGCAACAGTGGCAAAGACCAGAGCTCTAGACTAGTGTTAAACCTCTTTCTGGGAGGGCCAGTGAACTCTGGCCAGGTCAGGCCAGAGGAGAAGGCTCAGGTGGTACCTGTCTCCCCAGAGCACCTCTGCACCCTCCAGTTGTGGGGCAGACCTGAAGTCTGTCGCTCAGGCTGAAGCCCTCAGACAGCAAACAGGCTTTTTCACAAGAAGATGGTCTCTCTGCTGTGTGCACATCCCTGGGGTGTCAACTTGCAAAGAACTGTCTCCTAGTTGCTATCGTCTCACGGGGCCCAGGAACACGAGTTTCCCTGGCTGCCAGGGCCAGGCTATCAACTCATCCCCTGTGACCTGTCTGCACCTGAGACATTAACGATCTTGAGAGCTAGTGCAGGAGCAGGCATGCCTGAGCATTAGCCAGGCAGCTGGTGGAGGGGCGTAGTAGGGAGAGGAGGGGGCTTTAGCTTTGTCTGTGGAGACTTGCTCGCCTAGGCACCAACCTGTCCCTCCCAGTCTTGGCAGTTCAGTGGAGGAGGGCCACTGTGCTGATACCCACTCACTTGCCCTCACCAGCAAGGTAGAGGTAAGTGGAAAGAGAAAAATGACACCTTTCAGAGCCTACATCCTGGGTCCCAGCAGGCACATGACCCATACACAGGCCCAGCAGAGGAATCTCTTCCATATCCAGACATGGTGCTTTTCAAACTACCAGCTCCTGTGTGGGATCCTGGGGCAAGCGGGTCCATATTTGGCCCTTTACAAAATAGTTTCTCAGTTCCCCAGAGCCCCTTGGTTTCCTTATTGGCGTGCCCTAATTTCACAGCCAGGTGTTTTGGCACTTTTCTTTCCAGTGCAGGTCCCAAGGGTTGGGGGGCTCATGTAGGGCACAAACCCCTGCTCTTGGGGAGAAAATTCTCCTTTCCTGTTGGGAGTTACTGCACTGAGGCTGAGGTTCTTGGTGAGACCACGTCTCTGTCCTTTCTTTTTATTTCCATGTGGTCCTTCGTTGTAGAGGAGCTGCTCAGCTCCAGTCAGTTCTCAGGGCGGCTTCCATTCGCGGTGTCTGCCCACTGCGCCAGAAGCGGTGCATGCAGCATCCTCCCGCTCTGCCTCCTGCCTCCAGCCAGCGGGCTCTTTGTTAGCATGTGGAAGACTGACGTTATTTTTCGCGTGAGCTCTTATTTTCCTTTTACTTGCCCCACAAAACTTTATCCTAATATAAGACATTTTTATGCTTCTAGTATTTCATTGCTTTCCACAACAAAAAGGTATATAAATTTATTTCAGTTTTTTTCTTGTGATCATAAAAACATTAAATGATATTAATTTTGCAGGATTGGACAGTTATCACATGTATTAATAATACATAATTGATTACACTGACAAATTTTTACAAATTTGAATAACTATTAAGCATCAGGTAACATTTTCATAAAACTGTCTCTTGTAATAGGGTGGATAGAGAGTTATTTTTTTAATTAAATAGAAGTATCTGAATGTTAAATTTTGCTAAAATGAGAGTTCAACTTCCTACATTTATATATTTTTAGGTAGAAGTGCCTGGAAAATCTTGTTCAGAAAAGTCACTGAGAAATGGAAAGGGTTTGGTTTTAATATCACTCAACCCTCTTCTGATCTCTCTGAGTTACATGCCGAATCACATAGTAATCTGTCATCAGTCAGTGTTAATGTTTTATTTTAGAATTGTTTTAGGTTTACAGAAGTTACAAAGTACAGAGAGTTCCTGAATATCCCTCACCCAGTTTCCCTTCTGCTCACATCTTCTGTAACCCCGAGACAGTCACCACATCTCAGAAACCAGCCCTGGCACATCACAATGAGCTGAACTCCATCAGTCTGTTTTTCAGAGATCAACTGGTGACTCAGTTTGTTATTTCTTTAGTTTTGTCGAAAGCATAGAATTAGAAACATCTGAGTCGCAAAGGCCCTCGTCGTCCAGCCTTTCCTTTCTTGTTTACTGAGAAGTATATCAAAGGCCTTACTACCGCTTGTCATGTATTTGTTGATTCCAGTTTTTCTTTCCCTTGTCAAATCTGATACATGCAAAGTATTGGGAAACCAGAGTAGTGATCACTTTTATCTATCTTTTCTAATACTCTTATTTCTTGATGAAATGCTTTTTTGTCATATATATTAAAAGCTTAAGGCTTCATATTTAGCTCATTTCATTTATGCAAAATGTTCCAGGTTCATCATATAACAAATGCCAAAGTAGCACTTATTGTTAAAGCAATCAGCAAAATTAGACTTTATTTTTCAATGTATGTAAAAATGTTATTAATATGTTCATGAATTTGGATCCTAATGGGCAAAAGGATAGGGCATGGGCCTCACCCTTGTTTGCTGTCCTTCAGAAAGGCATTTCATATTTCTCATCCCCTGCTCCCACTGCGTCATCCCAGTGAAGGAGGTACTTTTTGATAATAAACTGGGGAAGGGAAAAAGTAAAGTGTCTAAACAAAAGTTGGATCGTTCCCACTATTTGCACTGTACAATATATCCGAATGCAGAAAATGCCCAAATGAGCCAAAATACTCCTTTCTATGGCAAGCTTCATCCTTAGAGATATAAGGACTCGGAGGACATGCATTCTTCCTCCCAGGGTGGTACCATGCTCATGCGCACACTGTGCGTGGGAGAGGGTGACAAGAACAGAGCAAGTTCGGAACCCTGGCCCCTGGTGTAGGTCGTTTCTAAGGCAGATCCATTTTAGGACAAGTACGTTAAGAAGGTGAGGATCTAAAATTTATGGTATTAAACCTATTCCATATACCCCTAGGAAGGCTGTTGAGAATCCTAAGGTATATAGAAGCCCAAGAGCATGCCAGCATCTCTGCCTGCCACAGGAGCCGGGTCCCTGGGCAGCCAATGGGCAGTAACCACCACATGGCCCCTTCTCCAGGGCTGGTTTTCACGACGGAGAGTGGTGGCCTGGGAGGTTGTGGTCCTTGGTCTGCTGTTTGGTCAGCTTTTGTTTTACCCTTCGAATTTAAGCAGTGACAGCTAAAAAGTGAAGACTCAATCGAGAGATGTTGGTCTACATTTATAAAAATGGTTCTGTTCCATTTTACTATAAAATGAAGTGATAAAGTTACAGTTTAATATTCTTCATAGAACTCTGGAACTTCAAAATAAGCTTGCAGCCTTCACTTTGCAAACACTGAACCTTACTTATGGTTTAGTTTTCTGCTTTCTCTTGAGTTTCATGGACAAGGCCTATCAACCGCCCCTGGCTAGGAAGGCCCAGATTTGTGTAGCCTCTGCCTGCACGACCTCATTCCCAGTCTTCTGTTTGTGTAAGAAGAAGCAGGGAGAAGTCAGCAAGGCAGCCAGTGCCGACAGCACCACCGAGGGCACACCCGCCGACGGCTTCACGGTCCTCTCCACCAAGAGCCTCTTCCTCGGCCAGAAGGTAGGCAAATGCAAGGTCTTGGTCTGCTTGTGGGCCCTGGGACAGATGGACACAGGCCACCTCAGCCGGAAGGAAGCCTGGGGACTCCTTGTGAGGGCGGGTGGAGAGAGAGGGTGGCAGAAACCTTCGAGACTGCAGGGAGCCGGGCTGCCGGAAGAGGAGGCTGTGGTAAAGAAGAAGGAATGCACTTCCTGGGGAGGTCAGGCACCCCGAGGTTAGACTACTGAAGGGACTGCTTATGTGAGGTAGGCTGGTCGTCACATGGTACTGGCCAGAAGCACCGAGTACTTTTCCTGGAAAAGGAAAAGTCTAGAAGGCAGCCCTATCATGCTGGGGGCACTGAAGATGGAGGCCCTGGTCCGGGGTGGACTGTTTCTAGACTTACTGGTGGGCGCACAGCCTCCCGATGACTCCTCAAGCCACGCACTTGTTTGGTTTAACCCTGGGCAATATATTTTCAGCCGCCCCAGTGATGCAACTTTGCTAGGATGTCATGGTTATATAAAAGATGATTCACTTTTGTTGCAAATAAAAATGATGCAAAGGCTTTTAAGACCTGAGAATGAGAGTTAATTAATATTTCTCTATTAACACCAAAAAATGGGGGCGGAGAAAGAAAATTCAACTTACTTTTTACCCTGTGTTAAAAATGCTGACAGTGTAAATTGACCTGTATAAACTGTGTTTGGTTTGCATGTGGTAGCAACTTGGTTCTGAAGCTGCATCATTTTTAAAAGCTCACTGTCAATTCTGTCTTGCATCTCCGTGACACAGTCCTCCTGCTCTTGTCATTGCAAGTGCTTCTCCTTCCCCATCCCCTCTTCCTGTCACTAATTGCACTCAGGCTCTCATGATGCACTTCCTGTGGTGGATTCATGTTCCAGAAAATAACCATTACAGTTTACGTTTTATAACCACTCTCTGTATTTCGACTGCATTTCTCAAAGGAAAAAAAATAAGGTGCACTAGTTGTCATCTTAAGGTCTGGGGCTTTGAAGATTTTTGCTTACAATATTTACTTTAAAAATTTCAACTCAGCAGGGAAGGCAACCTCCTGGGTCTACTTTCACCCCCTTTTCCATGTCCTCTGAGTAATGTGAGCTGCCTTCCAGATTACTTCAGTTTAACTGAAGTGCCAAACAAACCCCGCTCCTCAGGGGATGAGTTTGCGCGCGTTCTAGATCCCTAAGGCAGGTGCTTGGTCAGGACAGGGAAACCTGTTAGGCAGGTAGCAGAGTTCAGCCCTTGGGTTCACCCTGTCTCTCACTCCCTTCTGTACCCGCCCTTGGGTGCCCCGACCTCTCCCTTCCCTGCGTTCTTGCTACTTCTTGCGGGCTCCTCCAAAGCCAGCTTCCAGTCAGAACTGCTTGTACCCCCTTGCTGGATGAACTGAAAATATTTCCCAAAGAGCAGCACTCGTCCAGACTGATGTCCACATGCAAATGCACGCACACACCCTTCTTGATTGTGGCGTTGGGGCCTTATCTGGGCTCTGCTCCACATGAACCTGGAGACGCGGAAAGCACTCGGACACCTTCTTTGCTCCTCTGTGGGGCAGAGTACAAGTTGACTCTCAGTAGCTGGTGCCACAGTGATAGAAGCACCACAAGTACAATTCAGGTCATATAGACTGGACCCCACTCAGAGCGGGAAGTCCAGAAATCTATAGAGAAGTATTGCTATTCGATCATAATTTATAGCTGTCATCTGATGTTCTTAAAGAAACAGGGAAATGGAAGAAACAGGTTTGGCAATGACGCTAATGCCCCTGTTTCTATATCTTGCCTTTTTGGAGTGGGGATATAGAAGGGCTGGTGGAGCTGGAGCCCAGTATTGGACGGTCACCTGTAGAGGAGGGTCAGCCCCCCACTTTCCTTCCTTCCCAGGCTCCATAGTTCCATGTTAGTGTCAAAACCACACTGCCCTGACTGCCTGTACCTTAAATGTGCTTTCAGCTTCATGGTCCAGGGCTCACACGTCCGGGACCCACTGTCCCAGTAGCAGCACTTTAGGCTCCCCTCAGCAGAAGAAACTGTCTCCCCAAATGTGGAGTCACAGAATCAAGCAGCATCTCAAACTGGCCCAGGCACCAGGGTTAATGCAAGGGTGTCAGCCTCCTTCCCGGAGCCCTGCTCCCCCGCAGTCTGAGACGGAGTGAGCCTTTATAGTTGGGGCCTTTCTTCTGCAGCAGTATTTCCTGGGCCTTTATCAGCTGTTGCTTTCAGGTGAAGGCTGTGACACAGTGCAAAGGGGGCAAGAGTCGTGAAACTGGCATGCACTGAGTTTTACACAGAAGCGCCTTTTCAGTGTTTTACTACCACTGTGAATTGTGATTTTAGGAAATGTTTTAGAAAGGGTACCTTAGAATGATAACTGTACAGTACCCTGTGTTCTCCAAATCTTATTTTTCCATCTGTGACAGCAAAACCCAGGCCTGAACAGTGCAAGCAGGCTGGAGCAGGGAAAGGTGGTCCTTGCCCCGCAACTCCGCACTGCCTGGTTGCTAACCTACTCACCGGAGAAGCGGGCTGGGGCTTAGTAGCCCAGGATCTAATTGTTGTTGATGACGCTTTGTTTCACATACAGAGTCTCAGGAGTAATCGCCCTCATTACTCTATTATTTTATGCAATGTTCTCCCACACTGTTGAATTGTTTTCATAAAGAAAACAGTGCCATGAATCTGAATTGACTAAAGGTTTCTGCTTTATCGTTCAGTGGAGATTCGTGGCCTCTTTACAGAGATTTTAAAACCTAATGTTTTTATTTCCAAAAGGGAAAGAAAGGCCACACTTGCCATGTGCATTTGTCAGGCTCTGTCAGTGGCTGTAAATCAGGCTCCCGGGTGGTGTGGCTCTAACTGAAGCAGAGGGGAGGCCGCACAAGGAGGGTCAGAGCCAGTCTGCATGCCCCTGCCATCCACCCGCAGCTGCAGCGCCACAGGCCACTCAGGCGGCTGCGTGTCCTTGGGTATTTTGCTCTGATCCAGAGACCCACCCCGAGGGGCTGTTCACTGTAAGGAGAGAGAGTGCTCAAAGCAGCAATAAGGAAGAAAGGCTTTCAGGCCCTTCCCACCCAAGGGTGACTGTTAGCTTCTGAGCCAGGTTAGGAAACTGGAGAAACCACGAAGAGTGACTCCGCTCCTGGGTCTTCAGCCATGCCCAGTGCCCCGATCTTTGGGTGGCACTTTCTAGCAATAGATGCCCCTGCCGGACCTGGGGCCTCTGGAGGAATTCAGGCTGGGGACTCACGTCGGGCGGTCAAGGCGCCAGGGGCAGGAGTGAGCCCTAGAGAGGCCCCAAGGAAAGCAGGTCTCTTCATGGGAATCTAGAAACGCTTAGATGGAAGACACTGCCCTTCCTGTCCTCCTAGTTAAAGCAGACTTTGGGGACTGGAAAAAGATTGCATTTTATGTGGCTATCACATAAAATAGAAATGAAATTGGCCAGTCTTCTCTCTTATCTATTATGAGGCCATGGGAGACACCAAAATTAAATAAGTACAGGCTGGACTCAGCATGCCACTAAGATAATCTGTTAACAATCACTTTTATTTCCTAAAATTGAATTGATGATCATGTTATGCAAAAAAAAAAAAAAACCCCAAAACCAAAAACCCCACCCAAATCAGGATTGTACTGTGTACCGTAGCCAAGTAGGTCATTCATGGCAGCTGAGTGTCCTCCAAGCCGGAGGCTCCTGCCCTGTCATCATTTGCCTGCCTCCTGCCTCTCCCTAAATGGTGAGTGCCAGCCTCCTTCTAGGAAGGCCAGATTGGCTCCAAACCACCTCAAGTCCAGCCAGGCCCAGTGCCCGGTTCCTGAACATTTCCTTTAGTCCTGCCTCAAGGGAAAGGATGTTCATTTATCTGTTACATCAGGATGTTTGACATTCAGTTCCAGCTCTATCCATGTGCCCACAGAAACCCTTGCCGTCTTGGGCCATCTTCAGTGGTAGAGACAGCCCTCTGCCTGCACAGAGCGTGTCCCCTAACTAGCTCACACCATGAGTACAGAACAAGGGTTAATGTGAGCATAACCTCCAAAGGGAAGACTTGGGTACCATAGCCATCAGAGCCAGCTGAGGTGAGGATAATCATCAGGTCCCCATGGTAGCAGGGGCCTTAAAGGACACTTGGCTAGATCCCCTTCTCCCATTCCACAGCCGGGTGGAACCCCCTTCTGCTCTGTACCTGGCCAAACCTTTTGGTCACTCACTCCAGTGGCCAGCAGTCTTCACAGATACTCTAAGTTCTCCATGCTATGGTTTAAAAACTTAGTTTTCCACCTTTCTCAATGATGAGACAAAGATGTAATCACCTTATCTGATTTCAAACATCATTTATGAGTCTCCTCCCTCCTGGAAAATCAGAATGTGGGAATTTTCACAGTACCCCAGCAATCTGACTGCCCACAAGTATTCCTGCCCTGCTGGCCATGTGCTTCAGACAGCCCCATGCCCTCTGCTTGAAAGACCCTGTTAGATTTGACCCTGGGTGGGGAGTGCCAGCATGGGGCCTCTGTCCTGGGCATCCATCCTGACTCCATGGCCTATTCATGTGTGTCCTCTGGACAGTGGGGCCTTTTCAGACATGCGTGCACATGTCCATTTGCATCCTGTGCTGTGGGCTTCTTCTCCAGTCGCGGGGGCTGCCGCCTTTGTTCATGATCATCTAACTCTCAAGGGAAAGGATGTTCATTTATCTGTTCATTATCTAGCTTTTGGCTTCTGCCCACTCGTCCAGCCTGCCCAACCAAGTTGATCACCCATTTGTTTTTTCCAAGTGCCTGAAGCAGTTTGTCCTCTCCCTTCCCCAGGCCCATCCCAGACACCAACACACGGAACCTCTCTCCAGCACACGTTTTATAGTTCAGATAACTTTTTTTAAATGCATATTTGTTGTATGTATTTAATAGCAGCAAAACTGTTTTGTGGCTCATCTCCGTGCCCTGAGGCCTCCTGCGGAGCCTGGCACACACAGTTGGAAGTCAGTGCTGTAGCCTTGTGTCAGAAGTGGGTGAGACACCTGGGTCACTGGGCCCCTCGGTGCTGGGCACAGTGATTCCTGCAGAATAGCCTGTGTTTCCCGGAGCAGCCCTGCCCTGGTCACAAGAGAAGGCAGCGAGACCAGAGTGAACTGGGCATTCTCCGAGGGACTAGAGTTCTGTTTGCAACCACTCCCTCTCCCCAGCACAGCCATGCAGCCCCCAGACCCCAGAGAGGCCCAGGGCCCTAGACAAGAGAGGTGGTTCTCCCAGGAGGAGGCAGAGACCTGCTCCTGTGGTCGTCTTGTGTGTGTAGTTGAAGCAGAGCCCAGGGAAACGTTGATTTTCCAGGGAGGCATTTCTGAGTGCAAATCCAGAGGCATCTATACAATTGGAAAAAAAAGAGTGAATTTTAAGGATTTAGGGATGTCTGTCTTATAAACAAAGTAATCGCATAGATGATTTAAAAGTAGACTCGTCCATGCTATGCCAGGTGAAGTGTTACCCTTTTTCTCTTCTTCCGTCCTCCCCGCTGCCCTCCTCCTCCTGTGTGCTACTTCACACAGGTTGGGCCTTTTCCAGTGGGAGATGGGGTATTGACTTAGTTTGAGTTTTTATAAACAGCTTATTGGAATCCAGTGCAGCACTTACATGACCTCATATGCAAGTCTGTTACCTTGTCCCACATCCTGAATGTCCACTTGTCACATCCTAGGACACCCCGCCCGTCTGTGCCTGCCCACACTCCTTCTCCTCGAGTGCAGCAGTTTGCGCCCTCACCCTGGGATTCTCTTTTTTTTTTGTCTCTGAGTACCTGGGCCTTGTGCCTCTCCGTGTGAGCTCACCCCCAGCAGGCTTCCGTCAGCCTCAGGGGTGTGGGTGGCCCCTAAATCACCCTGTGGTGCTGGGAACTGTAGCGCAGAAAGTGCAGTGGAGAAAACGTGTCCGTCTCTCTAGAGGGGTCTGTAAGGGAGTCTGAAAGCTCAGCCCACCATCCGGCAGAGCCTGGGCAGTCCTCCTCTGGCCCTAGGACCCACTCTGCTTCTATAGCTGCTTTCTCTCGAGGGATGGCTTTTAGTGCAAGCAGGGCCTCGTTTTTGAGAGTCTCTGGCAGCTTCTGGGATCAGAAATGTGAGTGTCTATTTCTGATGCATATAGTGTCAGGTTTTTGTTTTGTTTTCAGAAACCTGTTTCACCGCCCGCCCCACTACCACCATTTAGCCACTTGGAGCTCAGTTGTCAAGAGCCTCCCTGCCCAGCATCCACACAGCCTCCCCTTGGGGTGAGCACCTGGACAAAGGCTCCTGCCTGCTGAGTTCTGCAGGCGGCGTCAGCGCTCCCCTCCTGGATCACAGTGGTTCTTAGCCCCAGCTCCCTTGCGGGCTGCCTGGGCTTTTTGCCACGGCTGTTTGGGATTGCGACCTGAAGAACGAGAATCTCCTTAGAGTGCAAAGCAATTTGCTACAGACACTGGTTTCTAGAACAGGAAGGGGAAGAGCAGGACAGGAATCCCTTGCCCCTCTGACACTGAATCTAGGATCCTCTCATACTGAGGGGTTTCATGGCAATAGAGTAACTGGGGACAGAGGACGTGCATTCAGTGGTACTTTAGGAAGAGCCAGTTTTTAGGTATCCATAAGACTCAAGGAGACTGTTCATTGAATCTCAGAGTCACCTTACCAACATGGTGCAAACAATTGCTGGAGATTGACTGTTTCTCTTGCTGGTTTCAGCAGAACTTGAGCTTTACATGATTCGTAAGCAGGTAAAATTTGGTGCTACTCAGCCACAGACCACTCTTGCTGCTCAGGCCCCTGAGCAGGGCAGGAGAGCCAGCCAGCCAGACAGTGGTTATGGTGATGGAGACAGCCTAAAAGAGCCATGGCCACTGGAGGACAATGGCAGAGCCACTATGGTTTACCCAAAGCAGCTGGGTCTCCCGCACCATCCTAGCACTCAAATACTTCCCCACCCCAGTAATGGGCACTGACTTTGGGTCTTGATAGCTGCTTTACTTGGCCCCAGATCACAGTTTCCTTTGACAGAAAGTCAGTCCCCCAATCTGCCTTCCTTTTGTCCCAAGCATCACCCAGCAGGTTCTGAACCCTCAGCCTGATTGCTTCCTTTCAGCATCCCGAGTGGCACTGGAGGCCTTTGAAATGGATTCGTTTTACCAGCAGCACCCCATTGCCCTCTGTGCCCAGTGCACTGGAGTGTCACTGCCCTTCATCTGTATCCCAAGGCTCACTTCTATGACTTCCCAGCTGTCCTGTTATTTCCCACCTCATGCTTTTCTTTTCAGCTGAACCTTATTCACAGTGAAATCAGTAATTTAGCCGGCTTTGAGGTGGAGGCCATAATCAATCCTACCAATGCTGACATTGACCTTAAAGATGACCTAGGTAATTGGGGATGGGGTTTGGCACCACCAGCTGTCAGACGAGAAGTTATGGAACCCAGAATTTAGGCTCTTCTCAAACTTCACATGGTCAAGACCAATTCCCAAATCCAAGATTAACTTTGAGTGTAGACATCGAAGGTCTACTTACAGCCATTCCAATTGGTCTGGTGCTTCCTTGTGATTGAATACTTTCCCTTGATTGTAAATATATTGCCTTCTAAATTCTCTTCCATAATAATCAAACTGACTGCTGGTTACTTGGGAGGGATTTCTTTAATGTGTTTTTTTGTTTTGTTTTGTTTTGTTTTTTAAGAACTGAAAAATCTCAGGTAACTACAAAATGATAGTTTCTCCATTTAGGCCTTAACTAGAAATGACCTGCAAACAAAACTGGAAAGCCCTTGAAAAGGGAGACAAATGAGCTCCATTAGTGTATGCCATTAAATTATCTTTAATCCACTGTCAAATTGGCTTCCCCAAAATTTACCTGTCCTGTCTTAATTTTTTTTTTATACAACTGAAAACAGTATATGATTGAATGCTCTGAGCATATATTATTTAGCTAGAGGATGATATTAAACAGAAGGGCAATGTCTCTTTCTGAGCAAGTTCCTATGGAGGAACACTGTGCCTCCAGCCATCGTATCTCCCTCCCCAGGAGGGTGAATGGTTTGGGGCAAGCTGAGTGATACCCCTGGGGTCTTCCACGCAGTAGCTTCATCTTTGTAGAGAATGTCAGCTCAAGGTCACGATAAAGACCCCTGTCCTCTTAGGTCTGAATCTTGCAAGGAGCAGCAATGCAGGTGCCCACCAAGGCAGCCTCATGCCTGCTGCTGACTAGGTATGTTTTGTGTGCCCTTAGCTCCTACTTTGGTGCCTTTGTAAGATGGCAGATTTCCTTCCTTACAAGGGGAGATGCGCACTCCAGAGTTGGGCCCAACCCATACAAACTGGGTCCAATCATGAGCTAAAGGCATGGGAACTGAAATTAAAAATGTTCTGCTTGAGCTCATTTTCCAGCTGCCTTTTACAGAGACTTCCTTAAAAATAAATAAAAGCCACAAGCTAGAAAAAGCAAGGATCTTATCCAAAGTATATTTTATTCAGAAAATACATAGAAATAAGATGGGATAGGAGAAGAACTAGGCCTAGAAGTATATTTTCACATTTTGAGGGGTGGAGAAGAAAGGCAGCCCTGTCTTCATGCTTATACTGTTTTCTTGATTTTCAAGAGACGGCCCTTGAATGTAGACAAAACCATAAATGTGACAAGAATAGAAATCAAAGCCTGCAGGTTGACTGCTGCCAACAAAATGGAGAAACCTGTTGTTTTGGTTGGCCTGATAGTCCACATTTTCTTTAAAAACAGATGCCATGTTTTAGTAGCCTTCTCAGTGGGGTGCCAGTTTATAGGTTTTTTGAAAGTGAAATGGGCATTCGTTGTTTTATTTCTTTTAACCTTTGCAATGATCTCATGTGTGTTTCTCTTTTTTTGGACTTGTCATTCAAATGTTTAATTTAAACATGTCACATTTGATATTCCTCCTCCTCCTCCTCTCCTCACCCCCATCCACGTGTGCGCACACTTTGTGGACTGATTGCCCCTTGAGCTCATATGTTGGAATCGACCAGGTAGGCCAGCCCTGCCGTTGGGACGTTAGTAAAATGTGCCTGTGCGTGGGTCTCGGTCCAACACAGTTGATATACATCTGTTTACCTGTTATAGTTGCAAGTTGTACAGGCTGACATTGCCTCGATCGACAGTGACGCTGTCGTTCACCCGACAAACACTGACTTCTACACCGGTGGTGAAGTAGGTAATGCCAAGCCGGGTGCTGCCGAGTGTGTGTGTGCATGGTCAGTCGGCCGCCGCAGACAGCTTGATCCTTTGACAGCTATGCAGGGCTGCATTCATTTCACACTTCCAGCTGTCCTGACCTTCCCAAGGTCTCCCGTCCCCCGGGCATAACTGGAGAGACAGAGCTAGCTGTCAGCCAGGGTGTGCCAGGCAGCTCACAAGTGGGTACACTTCTGGTTTGGAGACTGGTTCAGCAATTTCATTTCTCTGTTTGCTTCACGAGGCACAGCTTTGCTGGAGACTGGGTTCACACGTGATTGCAGCAGCCAGGGGAGGCAGTCAAGACCGCTGTTGTGCCCTTCTGTGCACATAGGCATCCTGTGCCCAGATCTCTGCCCCACAGACACCTGTGTCAGAAGTGTGCACATTCTTCAAGTGGCTTTAAAGCCCCAGTGCCCACAGGCGCACTCTCAGAACACTTACTCTCACGCAGGGGTGTCTGACTTCAGGTGCACCAAGGTCACATGTGCTGTCCCTAGACCACTCTTGAGAAGCACTTCCCTAGACCCAGAAAGCACCTTCTCTCACTTGGCAACAGATGGACATCATCAGCTGGCTGCTGGGGCTGTGTCACTGAGGGCAGGTGAGGCAGAGCGCACTTACGGTGCCGACTGCAGACCTGGGCACGAGCCTTGGATGGCAGCAGCTTTAAGAACACGGGCACCTGTCAGACAAGGCAACCAGCCGTGATGGGAAGTCAGTGTGCAGCTGGACGGGAGGCAGAACCCAGCCTCACCATGTCCTGGCATGGGGCAAGTCCCTCCACAGAGCCTCATTTTCCTGTCAGATTGGGGCAGTGACAAGGGTGACATTCATTAACGTAAGCCGAACGCCCGCTTTGTGCCTGGCTCAGGGGTGGTGCCTCCTGGACAGCGCGTATATGATGTGCACAGTAGGTATGAGAGCAGCATTCTCAGTGCAGATTCAAACACCAGATTCCAAAGAGAATGATCCCTTTCTAGTAGGCGCCAAAGGCAAGTCATCTTGCAGGAACGAGACCATTAAGGTTTTCACAAGTGTCCCGGACACTGGAAGTGCAGCAGCACAGCCATCTGTGGCCGTCCGGCTCTGTTTAGTGTCACTAACAAAGCCTGCCGTTCAATCTGTCCCTGCCGCTGGGGTTTGGGCTAATTGCTCTCCCGGGCATTTTGGATTTCGGACACAGATCGACAGACAAAGTGGATGGAAAGTCAGGATTCGCCAAGTCTGCCACAACAAAATGAAGTCAGGCTGCAGGCAATTAAAATAAACCCCCCTTTCACAAGATTTTGCAGGAGTTTAAGAGCTCCTAAGCAAGGCAGCTTAAGAGAAAGATGCATTCTTTCTTAACCAAATGAAAACTTGATGGAAGTACTTCTTTGGTGAAAAAATAAACAAACAGCGAAGGGTTTATCTTTCAGCCAAGAGTAAGGCCTGGTTTCATCCCGCCATGTAGGACTTTTGGTGAAATGGAAATAATGAAACTTCCTGGGCAGAAGTATCTGACCAGGCCCAGGGAGAAAGTTGGCTGACCTGCTGCGGCTGTGGCAGGCATGCGTTCAGCAGGGTTAGCCATGACAGGAGGTAGAGCTGGAGGCTTTGAGAAGAGTGGGAACCATCTGGGGAGTAACAGGCAGAGAGCCGGCCCTTCCTGCATGGTTTCATTGGGTTAATGACAGCACTGCCCTCAACCCACTGATGAGCTCTATTAGCCTCCGTGACATAGAAGTCCCCTGGGTCCCCAGGTCCTAGCACACATCTCCCTGTCACAGCAGGTCCAGTCACCACAACTGATGCAGGAGGGAAGACTGTGTCCGGCTCAGAACCCAGGTCTTCCAAAGCCCACCTCAGTGTTCATTCTGCCCAGTGAACCAGTCCAAACTAGTACTGGACCCAGTAGCTTTTACAGGACCAAAACAATGACAAATCAGATTCATGCATGGTCTCAATTGGTTCCAGATCCCACTTTGATGTGTGAGAGGGGGAAAAGAGGAAGCTAGGACATAATCACTCCATTTCTCATATTTGGTGTGAATTCCTGAGTCCCGAGACTGCTGGAAGAAGGAATTCGAGTGCAGGAATGCTTAGCCCCACTGATTAACTTTTACCCATCCAAAGTTCTTTCTAACAGTGAAATAGACCACAGGCTTAGCCTGACATTTGTCCAAGTCTAAATTTTTGCTTAGGCTGTTTTGAACACTGATACTTCTGCCTGCTTTCTGAGCATGAAATAATGTTCTCGTTCTCATGGGAGTAACACATGTTTATGCTTGGGGCAAATAAGCCAATTACTTTACGATTAACCCTGAAGTTAAGCCTAAAAAGCAAGAGTCTTACATTAAGAGTGTTGACAACACAGTTGAAATGGGCCTGTTTCTTGTTAAAAAGTACACGTGTGTCTACATGAACATGTGCATACATGTGTGTGTGTAGGAGTCCAGTCCGTACTGGGTTGATTGCCTGCAATCGAGGGTTGAATTTTTTAAATTTGGGAAATGTATTCAGTGTATTTTAACTTGGAAATTTCACTTCTAATTAAAGCAAAATTTAATTATAAGTAAGCATTTTAAAGTAAACACTCTTCCTAAGATTATATATTAATAAATAATTATATTCCTTATAAGTCAGCCCATTTTCTTAAGATTTTTATAAAGGAATTGGTGTTAATATCGATTTTACTTTACCATCCAAATTTCCCAATTCTCACCACAGAGTAGATTTGATAGAGAATGAGGACCTGAAATAACCCTGCTACAGCAGTGTTCAGGGTCCAGCTGATTCAGACTTCAGATTCACTTTTTTCAGTTACATGGCTGTTTGGGGTGAACCCAGAATTGGGTCTTACTCACCTGAGCTGTAGCCTCAGTCTCCACTTCCTGCTGGGGGCGTCGAGCAGACCCAGGGGCTGCTCCCTGAAGCCCATTCAGCTCTTGTCTCAGATGCTGAACTCTCCCAGAAACAAGTCTCTGGAGTGGATGTGTTCTCCCTCCTGACTTCTCTGCCGCTTAAAGCCTCCCTCACTGCTTTGTGAGACAGGTGACCACGGCAGGAGGGCATTCCTAGTGAGCCGATTTGGAGGGCTGCTGGATCCCACCCTCCAGGGTCCTAAGGTCATCACTCTGTGAAAGCCAGGCCTTCTCTTAGATAGCGAGAACTCCTGTGGGTCATGTCATTCGCACAGCCCAGACTTCCCACAGGGTGGCTTACAGGTCAGTGCCTCTCATTACTTGTGACAATGCCCAGGCTGTCTGCTTTTCCTTCCAGACACTTCCTGGGGTTAGTTCACCCCTCCAGAACAAGCATGCAGATGGAGACAGGTTTCTCCAGGATAATCAGATCTAGTCATTACTGGGTGAATCCCCCGAGAATTTGGGCTGGTGCATTCCAAAGCACCCTGACCGACCCAGACCAGAATGTGCCAGGTGCACCTTCAGTTTTCCAAGACACATGGTGAATCTTAAGGGGAGTATTTTATCCTCTTGTGAGGAAAAGTACTTTAAAATATGCAAAGCGGAGGAATCAGAGCTTAAGGAAGACTCACTCAGATCTCATTCTGGCCAAATTTTAAAGGATGATATCGCTGCTCACTGTCCAGCATGAGAAGTTTAACCCAGGCCTTCGATGCATTGAAACCTCATTTGGAAACTGGGCTTTCACAAAGGAATTGCTTACTTCGCAAGCACCCTAATTCAGCAAACTCTCTACCACCACTGTACTTCAAAAAAAATCAGGTCCTGCAGTTAGTCATCCATGTTCCGAAGCTGTTATAAAGTTCATCTTTAAGCTCTGCTTCTGATGTTGCTCTCCTTTACCTAAAATGACTCTGAATCATTAGTGTGATTAAGGAAATACTGTCTGAGGCCATTTTCTTTTTGTATTTGCATATGATACCAAAGCTGCAAAACAGGAACTAAGCACAGGAGGAAAACTGGTCCAAAGGCAGCCAGTGCTGATGCTTTCTTCGGGGTCTGCTGCCAAGAGGGAGCTGGCTGCTTGGTGGGAGTATGTTCTGCCTCTGAAACCTCCTTATATGGGGTCCTCTCAGAGACAGAAGGAAATCCAGGGGAGGCATTGGCCTTGAAAGCCAGCACTGAGAATCCTGCAGGATAGGCACACTTCCAAAAAACAGGTGTCTCCTTTCTGCTTCATGTCTCTGGCATGGCGAGTCTCCCCCAAGTCACCCCTTAGAGCGGGCAGCAAAGACAGCTTGCTGAAGCAGCAATGCCAGAGTAGTAACCAGCTGGAGACGAATCCCTTCTCAGTTTCACTTTTCGGACTCAGCCAAGGCTTAGTTCCCATTTTGCAGCCGTATGAATTTAGCTGGTCAGATCATTTGAAGTACATCATCACCTGACATGCTAAGTGTCTGTGTGTGCCCCGAGACACGAGAATGGCCATCTGACCGCCATCTGTCCTCGTCTAGGAAACACACTGGAGAAGAAAGGCGGCAAGGAGTTTGTGGAAGCTGTTCTGGAACTCCGGAAAAAGAACGGGCCCTTGGAAGTAGCTGGAGGTGAGGTGGGGCTGGCTCGTGCAGCAGGAGGGGGCGTCTCTGGGGCAGCGCAGAACTCAGAGGCGCAGGGAAGGCAGATGGACTCCGAGTAGGGGGAGGAAAACCTGTGTGATTCACCACTGAGGTTTCTGTCACATGTCAGGGCCACTTCACTGTCATGACAGTTGCCTTTCAAAGAAAGATTTTTTTTTTAATCACAATAGCTTCTAACTGTTGGAGGTCTAGACCTCAAATTTTAAGGACTTACAGAAGCTGAACTTGGCAAATCTAAAGGAGAATTAAGTTGCTTTCCCGGTAGCTTTACTCCAATACTAAGGTATCTATGCTGCTAGTAAAAAGTGAAAATCAATCATTTTCCTTGAGCCACCTGCGTTTTTAATAGAAAAAACAAATACATGTTTATCTTTTGCCATTTATACTTTTCCAGATATGAGGGGTAAGTACATGATCTGAAACTGCCGTGGGAGAATTGTTGGTCAGCACAAAAGTGGCTACTTCTTAGTCACTGCTGCCGGCGTGGACTTGGGAATTCTAGGGGCTCAGCGTGGCCTGCAGCACAGAGGGCCTCTGAGCCCCTGGGACCCAGCAGTGGGGGAGGCCGGCTCATGGCACTATGTGAAGATGGGCCTTCCCTTCTCCATGGACTCCAGTTTTAATAGGCGCACCCCAAGTTCCTGTCTGTATTTCAGATCCTGTTTTAAAAATGAATCATCGTTAATTACAGGCATCAGCAAATACTATGTGACATCCAGACAAGCTCTCTCTCTGAGGGTACCCAGACCCTACCCCTCTTTCCCCAGTGGCTCATCGCACGGCCTGGCAAGGTGGCATTCTCTTTGCTGATCCTGCCCTGGATATATGCACTGCCCGCTGTTTCACAAACAAGAGGCATGGCATTATAGGGGCACAATTAACAGACTGTCCCAAGCAGTTCCACTAAAGTCCCACACCGCACAGGGGAGAGCAAATTCACAGACTCCCCAGCCTGGACCCAGAACTTTTCCTCAGCCCCCTCCCTGCACCTCTCAGTGCCAATGCGAGTCTGTCTGGTGACCCTCAGGACTGGGTCTGGCGAGTGGCCCTGCTGCCGCCATACAACCAGCTCAGATGCGGATTCGGTGCAAACCCTAAGTCCTCACACGGCTGCAGGTGTGCTTGCTTGTCGTGACATATTTTGGTCTTGATTTTAAGACACATTTTAGAAAATATTTAAAAATACTTTTCAAATTTAAAAAAGACATGCTCCTGTTCCTCTGTCCAAAAATGATCACTGTTAACAAGTTTTTGGTCTTTTTCTGTGCATTGCTTAGCAGTGACTTCCCACATGAACAGATGAGTGAGTTACGTCTCACGTCTCTGTGGGTCAGCACTTCAGCCCAGAGCTCATAGCACCAGCTGAAGTCTGCAGAGCCAAGACTCAAACTCAGACCACCGTGCTTAGAGCGGTTTCTGTGAGCTCTGCAGCTGGAAAAAGGTTCCTTCTCCAGGAAAAGAAAATAGCTCCGTCCTAAAAACACAGTATAATTAATTCTGTCAGAACTAAACAGGATTAGCTAGTCAGGGAAAAGGTGACTCCACAGAGATGCGAGTCAGGTAGCTTAGCCGCTCATTAAAAGGGGTTGCTTTCCTAATAGGTTGATTCCTACCTATGTCTGGGAGAGTTATAAAAACATAATTATCTGCACATGAATCCACTAGAGGAAAGGAGGTTGTAGACCCCAAAAGGCAATGAATTGAGACTGCTAACATTCCGACACATTTGGGCAGTCGGATGGTTAAGGCTCTGCCTTCTGGGAGGGCAGAGGGGGGCTTGCTGTAATCTTGGCTAAAATTCCTAGTGGTGATGCATCCTATGACCAGCTTTCCAAGGCTGGGTCTTGGCAACCCCTGAGTGAGAAGACCAGACGATGGGCATTCTCCAGCTGGCACAGTACACCAAGGGCGAGGTCCCTCCCTGGACGTGGTCCTCAGAGGCTAAGGACGACACGCTGGACTGTGTGGGTCTGTGCGGGGGCTTTGCAGAGGGACACAAATCACCTGCCTCTGTCTCGTCCCCTCCAGCTGTTGTCAGTGCAGGCCACGGCTTGCCTGCCAAGTTCGTGATCCACTGTAACAGTCCGGTCTGGGGTGCAGACAAGTGTGAGGAGCTTCTAGAAAAGACGGTGAAGAACTGCTTGGCCCTGGCGGATGATAAGAAACTCAAGTCCATCGCATTTCCATCCATCGGCAGCGGCAGGTAAGGACACGACTTGTGACCACACCAGCATGGGGAATTTCCCTGCCCATGTGGCCTGTAACTGCGGAGCTGACTGTATGCAAGGCCAGCGGAGGCGGCCTGCCAGCACTCTTCTGAGTGGAGAAACCTAGAAATCAGGGAAAGCACAAACACTCGGCACCAGTGAGGAGTGGAGTGACATCGGAGACCGAGGACATTCAAACTCCAGCTGTGACAGAAGATGTCACCACAAAGGAGACTCGGTACTAGGCCCATCAGTGAGTCTTGAACACTAAAACTTAGGTGGACAGGGGTGACATGAATGCAGGGATACCACTCCAGAGAATGCCTGGAACCAGCCTGTATCTGCTATCGTTCTGTCCCCAAAGACCAGCATTCTTTGGGCATAACCCTCTGCCTTGGACTTGGGTTCCCAAGCAGACCTTCCCCTCTTCTCTCTAAAGCCTGCTTACTCTGTCACTGTCTCACCATCCTGCTGCCAGCTCTCCCAGCCAGGCCATAAGTCATGGTCTGTGGAAAGGCTCACGGCTGGGACCGAGTGCTGAAGCAGAGGGAAACGCACCTTCAGAGACTATGGTGGTTGGCAGGGGGCCGCACCTAGGGCTTCCCATCTCGACAGTGCTGTCTCGGGCCACTGCCGTCAGCCCTGAAGGATGTAAGTTCCCCAGCACCTAGAAAGCTGCTTTTAAAAGTCATTTCCAAACCTGCAAGGAGGACAGAGTGTAGACTTTGCTATTTCCATCTTAGGTAGGCCTCCTGATTCTGTCTCCCTGAGCACTGCCACGTGGAGGCCCCACACCAAGTGGCGGTGACAGTAGCTCTGGATCTGCTTCCTGTCCCATCTCCTCAGGTAGAGCTTAGACATGCACCTAGAAGGCCTTGCCCATAGCCACTGCCACCATCCCCCAGGGAACTGACACCTGACAGGCAGGACCCACCATAGCACCTGATACAGTTGTCTCTGGCTGCACCTGAACCTTCTCATCTGGAGCCTCCCTGGCTCTAGGCAGCCTGGCCCAAGTCCTCTGACTACGAGAGCAGGCTCTCCTCGGCCTTACTGGCCAAAGGAACTGGAGCACCCAAGCAGCCTCACCCCAGGCGGTTGGGGGCAGGGGTCCTTAGCAGAGGACAGGGGAGAGCCCATGCCAGCACCCACCTTGTGCATGCCTGAGCTCACTGCCATGCGCACTGACCACCACTTCACCCACAAGGTGCAGCACCAGAGAGCTGACAGATCACAGATGTGTTGTTTGGGATTGCATTTCCAGTCACTGTCCTATTTTCTTTTGCAAGAGCTTACATTGAACATCACTTTAAAAGTTGTTACCTTAAATGCAGACTGAAAGATAAGTGAACAGAGTGCAGTTACAAGCCCTTGCATTGGCTCTAAGAGCACCTAGCAAAGATAAGCCTCCTTCATAAGGGGGTCAGGCATCACCCAGCATCTTGAACTTGCCCTGGAACTTTGGAGATGTTACAGGTGCCAGTGCCAGAGTCCATTCAAGACCAGTTTTATGAAGTGCTTTTGGATCAGAGTGCAAGTAATCAGCTTCCGGCTTCTCCCACCTTCCCATCGAAAACCTGTGTGACCTTTGGTAAATGAATCACCTTCTCTGTCCCTGGCCTGCATATCAGGGAGCGGCGCTCTGGGGACTTTCTCACAGACCCTGGGCTCAGCTAATTAGTGCTTCAGATGCACTTTGATCCACGCTGATGAAAGGTGCTTCCGAAGAGAGAAGCACGAGGAGACTTTATTGGAGGTAATAATTTCATGCTCTTTCATATGGCTATTGGGAAATTTTTGATTGAAGCATAAAAGTAATTCTCATAAAAGAGCATCTGTTATTACAAACTTATTTACATTTTTCATGGAGTAAAAAGTTTAAAAAAAAAAACACAACTGAAAGCTTTTAAGAAGGCCGAATGCCAAAGGCAAAGCACGTGTGCAGACACCCGGCCACATCTGTCACGCAGACCTTGCCCCACAGAGCTGTGTAAACAGCTGCCCTCCCTTTCATGAGGAAAGAATGGGATTACACCAGAGCCGGCCAGTAAATCACAGTGGATTTTAGGAGGGGAAATAAAACAGCTTGTTTGTGGCATCCAGTGTCTCCAGCATGAAAGTCATGTTGGAATTAAAACAACATACATGCAAAGACACTGGTAAAGCGCTGTGGGATCACTTTCTCTTAGCCGAGACCACAGTCCCCAGGCTAGTCTTCTAGTCCCCTGGAGACGACTGAGACCCCGGGGTGTAGCCCCCGCCGCAGAAAACCAGCGCTGGCAGCTGGACATCCTGCCCTTGGACGCTCTGGCCACAGTGTTTATGGAGAGCCTCACAGCCTGGGCTCTGTTTGATATTAGGGGCGACCCCTCTCTGGAGGGGCAGTCTATAGGCAATAGCCAGTTGGGGACTTTGATTAAACTCTCCTTAGATTTATGAGCTTAAAAGGGAAGCCAGTTCATTGTTGCTCAAGCCACCATGTACGAGTGAGGCACAGTGCCCCTCTGTCTGCAGCATCTCACACCCAACAAGGTGGGCGCTAACACTAATTCCACTGCAAGGCTAAGACATGGGAACTGGGAAGGGGTATCAAGTCACTCAACCTGAGGACACACACCTTGGGCAGATAGAGCCAGGCTTGCGCACTTGGAATGCTGCCTCCTGTCCCCATTAGTCAACGGACCCCCACCTCTCATCCTCAGGGAGTGTCAGTCCATGGCCTGCACAGTGTGTGAGTGGGTTTCAGGGAACCTCAGAATTCCATGACCGCCCAGACAGAGCCACCAGTCTCGTGCCTCGTAGCCACAGGCCTTGAAGAGAAACATCAAGAACAGAAACAGGCTGAACTGGGGAGAACTATCCAAAACCTGTGAACCCTACTGTGAGAACACTAAAGGGCTATTTTTTGGCTTTGCTTTTCTGGCCCCTCTCAGATTTGGGGGAGACACTGGTCTCATCAGCTTCCCTTTCTAAATAGAAGGGTTTCCCTCTTGTAGTTCACGGCTCTGACCCTGATGGCCTGGTCTTCACCTCTGTCCAGGGCACCTCCAGACAGTTACTCAAAGCATGGAAATGTCTAGGAACAGAGTGAAACACCTAATCCCAGCACAAATGTGTTCACACATGGATGGCAGGCATTTTCTCCATGTTGTCACCTAAGCTTCTAAGAGATCCAGCCGTAGCCATCTCACAGCCAAGACAGGTGGATTCACCCAATAAGAGAACTCGTCTACATCTAGACTCCTTTATTCCTCCAGTCATCAAGGGCAAGTTCCTAGTTCTTTTCCCAGAAAACCAACCGAAACTTTCTAGAGCCCAGGATTTAGCCTCTCCCCACAAGAGCTTTGGGGTCCTTGACGAGCCTGCCCAGTACAGGGCTCTCTGCCTGGATTCCTATGTGCCCCCTTGCCCACCATTGGCAGGGATGCTTGGTGATGTCCCACACAGACAGGGCTCAGCAGAGTAGGAGGACCCAAACCTTCTCAGAGACGTAGCCCTTGTGAACTCAGCGTCTCTTCCATCCAGATGGGTGGCAATGACCTATGGGGTCCTCTTGAATTAGCTTAGGGGAACCGGTCCAAGACACTGGGAAAATCTAGACACGACTGGAGTGACTTCAGGGGAAGCCATCATCTCCCTAATTCTGCCCCAAGGCAAACTAAAGGTCAAAGTCTAAGGCACTGGAGGCAGAGACTGCACCCACAGAAGCTAGGTCGTGCCATGGGGACTATGAGGAGCACACGCCTCTCAGCAGCCGCATCCTCACATGCCCACCGGTGTCGTTTCCACGTGCACGCTCTGCTAGCAGAGGAAACTAGTAATGTCAGTGCTGTTAGAGGGGCTGCCATCCCGGCCCCAGGGGAACAGGGATTCCAACTGGAACCCAACTGCAGAGCGAAGCCACCTCCTGTCTGCTATGTCTGGGAGGTGGCATCTAGGCTAACTGGAAAGCAGCTGTCAGGGTGACTTCACAGGGCGGTGGCTTTGGCTGCAGGGGAGGCACCAAGACTTGGCCAGGCAGCAGCAGCCGCTCACAGTGGCTGGTTATCACACACCTACCAAGGGAACCCAGCCACCAAGAACCTGAACAACGAGTGACAGTCCATAGGCAAGGGGGTCCCTGAGGATCGTCCCCCACGTGGTCACGACACAACAGTCCTGGCTGACAGTCCTCCAAGAAGATGGACGTTGCAGGCTCAGACACACTGGGGCCTGAGGCTGACTTTAGCACAGGGGACTACAGTAACAGCAGCAGTCACCCAGTCAAGGCTGCCACAGGGGCCGGGGTGGGCCAGACAGTTGGCCCAATGAGCCTGTGGAAGACCCTGGGGACCACTCACTTAGAGCTAACTAGTACTGATGGAGTGGGTGTCCCCTCTCTTCTCATTTGGTGCGACGTCCCCCAGCTCACAGCACTTTGATCACCTACCCCATGTCACTGTTGGGAAACCAGGCCCAGAGACGGGGCCCGGACTTCAATCCTTTGGCTCCAGGGCCTGAGTTCTTGGTGGCTCTGCCTGGAGGTTGGAGCTCTGTATAAAGCACTCTGATGAGTGATCCACTTACACACTCCCTCTTGTTGCAAACACTGACTGTAGCTGCTAGAAAATATTTTGTTGCCTTACCTAAAACCACAAGGAAATCCATCCCCTTTCTCGTTCCTTTCTGGCAGCCTGCGTGGTCCAGAGTCCCATAGCTGGGTTTCTTCTGTGGGCCGTGGCTGCCTAGGACAGAGGGGTGGGTGTGTCAACAAGAGCTTTTCCTAGAAACGAACCAGATTCACATTCCCCTGACAGCCCCCCAGAAGGACAAGATCACGCCAGCCAGCCTGTTAAGGGCATGCGGGTATGGCCCTGTGGGCCTAAAACCTTCCTTACCTTCCTCCGCCACTTGTAGGTTCTTCGCCTGCAGGCTCAGATTATAAAGTCTGTGCTGAGTCTGTGGGACCGTGGTTCTCAAAGGGTGGGCCCCGGCCTGCTGAATCAGACCCCCTGGATAGAGCCCAGCAACCTGCATGGCGTCAGATCCCAGGACCCTGAGGGAGTCTGAAGTTGACAACTGCTGACGTGGGGGGAGCAGGGAGGAGTGTTCCCTTGCTCAGAGTCACAAATCCTTTTTCTAGGGTTAAAGGCAGAGGGGTAGAAAGCTATGGAAAGAGATCTGTGCCCCAACGTGCTGGGCACAGGCCAGGGAGGTGCTCTGGGCGGCCTCTGGGGCCTCCCCATCAGCAGGGGCCAGTGAGTGTCGTACCACATCACCACCAGATCGGGAAGACCAGCTCAGTGTGGCATCAGGGCAGCTTAAATGCTGCCCTGGACCAGCTCCGGTGGGGCAGACAGGCCACACACTAGACTGCTCTGAAGGGATGTTGTCCCCTGAGACAGGTAGGAGGACAGCGAGGGGCGCTTAGGGCTGCTGGAGCGTGGTCTCAACCTTCCAGTGCAGAGAGGACTCGCGCTCCACTCAAACCTGTCGTCAGGCCATGTCCACAGATCCCAATCTGACCCAGAAGCTCTGTGGCCAGTACTCCTGGCTCCTGGTCTGGCCCCTTGGTGCCTCTACCTCCAGGAGGAGGCTGACAGCATTGTTGGAATCTGAGGAGACCTTGGACCAGAAGCTGTGTTTGTAGCAGGAAAATCAACATTCGCTCTTTGCGAGACACTTAAAATGGACCTTTATTCCTTCTAGGCCTGGTCTCTCTCAGGTCGTCAGGTGGATTATAGGCAGTCATCCTGCAGGGCTGTCACCATCTCCTGGGGAACACACTCGAGATGCTCCCTAAAGTGGAAGGTTGTGTTTGCTCCTCAGGCTCTTCCCAGCCTGGGTCTCACTCAGACAGCTTGTCCCCCATGCTCCTCGATGCCCGTGCCAACCCACGGGGCACCTGTGCCAGGTGTGGAGAGCGGCTTCTCCCCAGAGTCAGGCTGGGGACCAGGGAACCACAGGGATCCCTCACCTGCCGCCAGCAAAACCCTCCTTCCTACACTGTCCACTGCCCTCCATCCCACCCCTGTGGCTGGTCACCCTACTGACCCTGGGTGGACACTGTTCCCAGGTCCTTCGACAGCACTGTACCGGCAGAAGCACTCCCATTCAGACACTGCCCTGTGTGCTGGCTGCAGTGTGTCAAAGAGCTGGGGTCACTGTCACCCCACATCACCCGCAGGCCTCTCTGCACAGGCTGGACACAGGCCCTCGGGTGACGCCCCTTGTCTTCTAGAGTGAGCGTCACCCTGGCACATCGGACGTTACTAGGGGGCCAGCGTCAAGCTGGGGAAGGAAAGCCCTGTTTGATCAAAAGTCTCAAACTTCCGTGGCGCGGAAGCTCTGTGAGCACGGACGCAGATCAGACACGGCCCTCCCCGGGAGCCAGCTAAGTGGCCAGAATGCAGAGGCGCAGCCAGGGAGGCGCGCATCGCTCAGAGAGCCAAACCGTGTGCACTTGAGAAGCACACCTGGAGCAGACCCCGCTTCTATGCAGGACGGTCCCAGCACTGCCGGTCCCAGCAGCTCGCAGGCTCAGGGCAGGTTGACAGCCGTAGACCTGCCGCTGAACTAAGATCCCTGTGAAAGCTGACCCCACACTCCGGCCCTCAGCACCCTTAGCTGGAGTCACAAGGGATTTGACTCAGGGCCACCAACTCTGAGGCCCACCTAAGTCCACCAGAATAGGCAAGCTGCCACGTCTCCTGGGTCCTCACCTGCAGTGTTGGCCGGAAACAGGGCACACGTGCAGCAGGGAGCCAGTCTTTTCAGGCCCAACCTCAGACTTGTTTACAGCAGCAGCCCTACCTCCAAAATTGCCATTTACTTTAAATGGACACTGAATTCATGATTGGTTTGGGTGCTAGACCTTGGGATGAAGATTCTACTTGCCTGGAGGAGTCCCCTGAACCCACAGCCCCCTGACCCCCCAGCCTTTGGGGCTCTGCAGACTGGTGTGTGCCCTGGCACCCCAAGAGCTAGAGGCAGTGTGAAGGGCATAGTGCCCTGACTTGTCTGAACAGACATCAGCGCCTTCCTGGGGCAGCTCCCACTCCCGGGGCTGAGACCTACTGGGTGCCCTACGTTAGTCACCATCCGCCACACCCAGACCCTGTACCCCTGTCCCTATGCCTTTCAGCAAACATCCTGGCCTCCTTTCTCTGGAAACAAAGACCTGTCTCCTGCAGGCCCTGGTTGTCTGCCCACTTGTCCTCGCCCCCATCTAGAGGGGGTACGTGCCCCACATGAGGCCGGCCACACAGATGGTGTTGAGGGAAGGGAGGTGGGGAGGGCGGGTCCCACTCACCACGGTTTCCCTGGGTGCTGAGAGCCTGTTCTGTATTCTGCAGGAACGGTTTCCCAAAGCAGACGGCAGCTCAGCTCATCCTGAAGGCCATCTCCAGTTACTTCGTGTCAACCATGTCCTCTTCCATCAAAACCGTGTATTTCGTGCTTTTTGACAGTGAGAGTATAGGCATCTATGTGCAGGAAATGGCCAAGCTGGACGCCAACTAGGCTGAGGAACCAAGAACCAGCCCAGGCTGTGTCTCCCGCCTCCAATTTAAAGAAAAGAAAAGGAAAAAAAAAAAAAAAAAAAGGTTCTTTCACCCCTGCTGGGAGGCGGGAGCCCTTTCATTTTCAGTTTTGCTCATCTAGGGAAAATAAGGTTTTGGTTTCCAGTTTAATTGTTTTTGACCTTCTAATGTTTTTATGTTAGCACTGATAGTTGGCGTTACTGTTGTTAAGTAAGCACTGTGCTCCAGACCGTGTCTGACTTTAGTGTAACCTAGAGATTTTATAGTTTTATTTTCATGAAATCCTGCTTGACGCGAAGCAGCGGGGAGCGCGGTGTCTCCTGCACGCGGCGCGGCAGGACCCAGCAGCCCCGCTTTGTACTTGTGTCGTGGTGCTTTACTGTACACCCAGTGGCGTTCTCTTTACTACGATGTCCCTTTTTTTTCCAAGAAGAAAAATCATGAATTTGCAGCAGACTCAATTTTTGTTTACTTTTTGTCTTAATGATGAATTTGAAAACGAAAGATTTAAAAGGCAGAACAGAATCTGTCGTCCTTAATTATATTTGCAATTTGGAATTTGTGTGAATTGATTTAGTAAAATGTTGAACTGTTGCTGTGACTGGTGTGTTTCTAGTCAGGTTCGCTTGGCCCCGGTGTGGGGGTGGGGCAGGGACGGGGGTGCCCACCCAGGAAGCACCCCCAGTGGCTACTGCGGCTGACGGGGCATCTTCAGCCCCCAGAGTCTCCTGGAGGATTTCCAGCAGTCTCTCCTTTCATCCTAGTAGCATCAGGGCAAGGCTGTGACCCCCCACCTCATGGCTGAGGAAGCAGAAGTGTCAAAAGCTAAGCGGATGCCAGTGTCCAGTGGGCACGGGAACCAGGTTTTCCCACTCGGAGCCCAGCGCTCCCCGTCATCTGCCCTCTGGATCGTGGCTGGGCCAATGCCCTTGGCCCTTTGCCAGATGGAGCTGTGCACGCCTCAAGCTGTGCCAGGCTGAGTTGAGTCCTCATCTCTGTGGGAAGGGGACCCTAGTGCCAGGAACTTTCTAAGGTACCACTGCTAAGCTCCCCAAGATGGGCTGCCAGCCTTTACACATCTTCAAAGGTGTTTAAGATACAGATGATTTAGGAAGATCCCAGCTGGACCACAGTAACCTAACTCTTGTTACCTAAATTTACTAGCAAAACACTTTTTACTTCAAAGAGCATTTTTGTTTTTATCTAAAATGCACAGAAGACTACTTCCATCTCTTTACAAAGAAACATGCCTACTTCTATAGTGGACTTCAACTGCACACGGAGAATATGGGTCCACATAAGAACCGTCTTTCCTTTTCAAACAGCCTAGTGAAACCAGAATAGATGATTCTAAACCACCCCACAAACCCATCTTTTCACTGAAAAGGCAGCTATTTCCGACTCAAACCTGAGACATGATTTTTCTAAGTTTCTCCTAAAAATAAACTATCATTAAGAGGTTAAAAAAAAAAGTCAAATTTACTTACACACTTTCAATTTGTCAGAGAAAAAGTGTTTAACCTTGTCTTTTCAAGAAAATGCATCTTAAAATGCTATCATTCAGAAATAATCTCTGCAAACTCTGCTTGGACAAACCATACGGTGCAAACATTCACCACAGAGCATTGTTTCTGCAGGTAGAAACCGCCGTGTGTACCGTGAGGACTAAACAGTGGCTTTTGTTAGCCAGTAGCACTGATGGGATGGGCACTGATGTGCCGGGCACTGCATTGAGACTCTTGTGGACATCACTTCACGGTGTCCCTGCAGTAACTATACGTCAGGTCCTGTTAAAAGCTATTTGCAAGTTACAAGCTATTACAAGCCAGTAGAAGTAAAGCAACTTGCTTATGATCACATTGCTAATAAACATTAACCAGATTCAAATCCCAAGAAGCTGGCCCCTGTGACCTAGAGCCCCTGCTGTGGTGTCTCTTGACTCCAAGACCAAGACAGAGCACAGATGGGACCAAGGAGACCTGGCTTCTCTGTGAAGTCCATTTCCTACCCTGTCTTTAGCAGACTCTCCACTAGATGTCGCTAGAAGGATTGGGAAGTAAGTGAAGAAAAGGCAAGGGTGTCTGCTCTTCCTTGTATTTACACAAAAGAATAAATTGCCTTTGTCAGGATTTGTGTGAATTATTTACCATAATCACCTAAATGTTTCTAAACTTTCAGTAATCCGAAGTGCATCATGCCCTTGAGATGTGGGCTCACTGAAGAGATTGTTTTCAATGAAACTGAGGGGAAGAGAGCCAACCCACCACCTGGGATTCCCATCATCTCCACACCACCTGGTTTGTTTTTCAGCTGGGCTCACAAATTGCTCTCTGATAGTAGCATCCTTTCTAGAGTAGAAAAATCAAATTTTTTTAAAAAGCTCATTAAAAAAAAAATGGTGTAACTCTAAGGAGGCTCTTAATATGCACACATCTCTGTTCAAAGACAAGCTGTAGTAAAAGAAATAATACTACTATTAAAAAATATACCAAAATATTAAAAAATATATTCCCCAAATGAAATTATTCTATCGGGAAAGCCAGCTTCCCAATGCTGCACTGAAGCTGTGTTGGAGGTGGATTCACAGTGAGAGCTGTGGGCTGGAGTCACGACCCCTAGATTCTTAGTGGCACCGGCAAAAAGTGTCCCTCCCACTCATCTCTGAGGAGCAGTCCTTGCCCTCGCACCTGGGCTCTGTCCTGAGCTGTCCGGACACTGCCCTGCGTGCTCCTTCATGAGACCCTTTAAATGGCATGAGGTCTAATCACACTCCTACTGGGACTAACATGACAATAACTGCCGCGTGTGTGTGTGTGTGTGTGTGTGTGTGTGCGCACCCACTCCTGGGTCCTCAGCATCCAGCATTCAGCTCACTTCTCGTGACCACGCCGAGGTCGGTGACCCCATCCCTCTTCAACACGACACAGTCACATCAACAGTATAGCCCCCAAGGGTCATACAGTTCTCAGTGGTAGAGCTGGGATTCAAGCCCCGCTGTCCGGCCCTGCAAACAGCTGTCCCCACTCTCCAAACCCTAGAGCTGGCCTCTCCTTTGCTGTGTACCCCCAAATGAGGCTCCAAGAAGGCAGGACTTTTCTTGCCTATGAGGTCCTGTGTGGCCAACCCCTGGGGACATAAACAGAGCCTGGCGGATGAATGGCAAATAGAAATATGTATTTATCGCAATCTAGAGGCCAACAAGGATTTGGGGGACATTTTGGCTGAATCAGGCCTCAGATCAAGGTCTCCAGAGAGGCAGGTAAGACACTGCCTCTGTCCAGCAGAGAGGGGACCCCAGCAAAGTGTGTGCTACACAGTCTGTTTAGAGGAGAGGGCTCTGCTCACTCATCAGAAGGGCCAGGGAGGGTTTCCTAGAGCAGATCACCTAGAGCTGGACTTTGTAGGAAAGGTGGAATCTTTTAGGCCAAGAGATGAAGTTGGTGGCGGAGACACATGTCAAGATGGCGCACAAGCGTGTCAGCCCAGCTGGGAGAGCTCCCGGTGCCCCTTTCTGAGATGCACAGGTCTACACCCCTCCTGGTCAGACCAGCCCCCCAGCCCTGTCGCTGGCATGTGGAGCTGTCCACGCGCATGTGTTGTCTGACGGAATCCTTCCCTCCCACCCCGTGAGGGCACTCTGTTTGGTCACAGCTACATTTAGGCCGAACGGAGACTGGGTTACACCAAAGAGTAAAATAAAAAGGCGAGACGGGCAGTAATTTCCTTCTTTTCATCCGGTCGCACTCCTTTCAGCTCTGGGCTGGTCTGTCCTGCAATCAGTGGGAGACCCCGCAGTCCCCCGTGCAGCCATGCTCTCATCTCCCTGTCTCCTGAGCTGTGTTGTCAGTCACCCTGAGGAGTCCTGCTCCCCCTGTCACCAGAGGCAGGGTGGCCCATTTATTCCCGAACAGCCCGATGTTTGATTTTCCCTGCCAGGCGCCACGCTATCTGGGAGCCCGCTGAAGGCACAGCTGGAGGGGGCTCCTCTGAGAAGAAAGGGAAATGCTCAATGGCAAGGGGCGAGGCCTCATTCTCTTTAGCTTTTCTTCTGTCTATAATCCAGCCTGTTGTGTTTGCTTCTGGGGCCCCAATATCAAAATAATATCACATGACCCTCCTGTCAGGCGAGGCAATAAAACTGCTCATTAATCCCGGCCCCCATCACCGCCCCTCCATGCTCCTCAGCAAAGGTGTGTAAATACACTGGCCTTTCCCTGACCCCTAAAAACCAACCCAGCAGGGGCAGCTTTGTCAAATGGAAAAAGAGCGTCTGAGGCGCTCTCCACATGGAAGGCACTTTCCTCCTCATTTCCTTTCTGCCACCAAAGCAGCCCCACACTCACACCCTCACACAGGCCTGTACTCATACCCAAACCCATGCATGGACACACACACACACACAC